>CAEFZY010019381.1:0-67495 GCA_903066815.1 Brachyrhaphis roseni | reverse complement strand
TGGTTGTTTGTCCTGTTTGTCTCTGTGTTGCCCTGCGACAGACTGGCGACCTGTCCAGGGTGACCCCGCCTCTCGCCCAGAACGTTAGCTGGAGATAGGCACCAGCACCTCCTGACCCAACTAGGGACAAGGGTGTGGGATGGATGATCTTGGACCAGTACAATGGAAACCAGCATTGCCAATCAACTGCTGCCTGTTGCGAATCAGTACCTTTCAACAAACTGTCAGACACATTGAGGTATTTTTAACAACTTTTGTTTCATTTTGATTATCAAAACTGAGAGCAAAGACCCATGGACTACTTTTACAGTAAAAGTATCCTTACTGGGTTTCTGCTGTACTCAAAACAAACAAAAAAAAATCCATTGGCAATAAGAACCCTTTCTGCCCGGGTTGTTAAATTATGTAGTTAATTTAACAACGTTACGTCAGGGTAACCTGTTAAAAGGACAACTGTTGGGCCAACACTCTATAGATTTGGAAGAACGTGAAGAAGCATAACAATGTTGAAAGAAAGTAAAAGGTAGCAAGGTTTACATTTTTCCACCAGATAAGTAGACGACACATCACAGATGTGAAAAAGGTTTAATCAAAACCAGTTTGAGTTTTGATTAAACCAATACTGAACTCTTTGGAACACATGCAAAATGGCATAAAAACATCATCCCCACCATGAAACACAGTGGAGGAAGCATGATGCTGTGGGAACGTTTTCTGGTCAGACCTGATGCATGAAACTGCATATAGGGCTGGAGCTACAATGAGATTTCTTAGTTGTAATCATATTTGTGTTAGAATATGATTTCAAATCCAATTGAAAATTTTTTGCAAGTAGTTAAATTTACTGTTCACTGACACTCTTCAATCATTTCTATTCAGTTTTCGTCGTGATGCACTTTACAAAAAAAACTTAATAAAATAATTTCAATTCAGTTCATTCAAAGTGATCCTAGGTATCAAACAGTTCAGTGTGCTCCTCAGCTTATCATTCAAATTAGTTGAAGAGTATTCTGTCTAACGAAGTCCAGCGGATTGCATCAAGTTTTTGACTTGCAGCATTCGCTCGTCCTGGAATGATTCTGACTGAGTTTGACCTACTTTGCAAAAAAATGAGCAAAATGTTCTGTCCCTAGATGAGCAAAATTGTTATAGATGTATTCCAAAAGCCCTCAAGCTGTAATTCCAGTAAAAGAAGCTTAAAATATCACTCATTAAATATTTACTCAGTTTCAGCAAGCAAAAACATCAGAAATTGGTCTTTCCCATTTCCAGGACGTTTTTATCTGAATGTTATTTATTCATCAGCATCCCTTAAGCTCTTTAACTGTCAAATCTATCAACAGAAAATAATGAATCAGCTTTATGTGGCCTAAATGATTATTTTTCTTTTTATTATTTTCCCAATCACCTCCCAAAAGTAGAAAACACAATAAGCCACTAAAGCAAATAAAAACATGGCCTCCCTAGAAGAAGATACCAATGTAAACATGTAAATAGCTAATTTGAATGTTGCCAAGTCCAAGATAATAACATCAACACAGTGGCATTAGAAGAATTGTGAAATATGTTTGCTTTATTAATATGTTTTCCTGTGTTGTTAATAGTAATTAACATGCAAATGAACGCTTGGAGCAAAACTGGGGCATGTGCTTCTCTTCTAATAATTACTGTGTAACATCAGCATTATTAATGAGATCTCTCTCGCTGGAAGACAAGACAGTAATTGGGGTTTTGACTAAATAAGTTGCTACCCAGGATAAAGCATCAGACAGAGGGGATAATAATGGTCTCTGTTAATTATGTGTCTGATCCCAGGAGAGACTGGTCTATGATGGATAAGTATAATTAGCATAAATTGAAATATGTGTATAGATTGTTTCTACGGACGTATGCTATTATCAACTGCTGTCATGAATATTAATAGTTAAATTCTTAACCAGTTCTGCTGCTAGATTATTTTCAGTGTCCAAAAATTCGTTGATTCCAATTTTAGACCCAAATTTTATCGAAACTGAAACCCATTTTAGCCTAACACTCTAACTGAAACAAAAAAAAAATAATAATAAGATTAAGTGGACCATTTAAAAAAAAAAAAAAAAAAAAGAAACTTAGGGCAAGTTGTACAATTTGGGTTTATGGTATATGTGGGATCATTGTGTAGTTGGAATAATATCTAAACCCTGTTAAAGTTTTACTCATCTGACATATGATGAAAAGGTTAAGAGTGTTCAGGAACAACTCAGGAACCAACAAGGCTCAGGCCCTTCATAAACTTCAACATGCTGGAAAACCGCCGTTACCACATGTAAAGTCGGGGTTTTCTTTCACACCTGAGAACACAATAACCAAATTTCAAGCCTGCTGGTGAAACATGGGGGACGTTTTTGCCAGTGACAGAAATGCTCTGAACAAAGTGGGTAGAGCAAAACAACAACAAAAAACAACTACTCCAAATTTGACAACATTTGGTTGAAACTTGGACTTGATTCAAAACACAAATCAAAATTGGTTTTGGAAAAAGGATAAAACAGGCTAACATTAAGCATTTGAAATGGCTCTCAACTTTAATTTGATTGAAATTTTAAAGCCTTTTTTCCATCAGTGCTAAGAACAAGACATTTAAATGAAGGGTATCATAAGTTCTGTCACTGAGATTGGTCACCAAAGTTGAAATTCCCTTTTAACATGTTCTTCTGTTTATTTTTATTTATTTACATTCCTTGAACTTTTCAGTGCTGTTAAAATTGATTTCAGATATCTATTTCTAAAGGTTTTCACAGAGGGACGATTTAACACAACTGGTGACAGCAGTCCAAACTCCCTGTCTCTGCAGACAACTGACCTTCAAAATAAAAACATGTTTGTAATATACTGGAGTATACTGAATCAATGTGTCTAATATCAGAATACAGCACAGAGATAAATGTTCTTTCAGTCTTTATTTATTCGGCAAGCAACTCAATCAACTATGTGCAACAAGAACCCAGTCAATTTAGTTGGAGGTCATGACCTGAAAAAACAAAAGACAAACATTATTTTATTCTGTGCTATAAGAACATTGTGACAGATGTCTGACCTTCCATAAGATCTTTTAATATAATTAAATTACAGTGGGTTTTTTTGGGGGTGGGGGGTTCAGCATTTTATTATTTTGTAACAATTACAAACGTTCTAACTAGAGACACACAGATAATCGGATTATGGGAATCTTAAGAAAAATTTGAAAAGCAAAAAATAAAAAAATTCCCTCTCCTTACCAAATGTTTATGCTGTATAAACGTTTCTACTTACATTGTTGATCCAGCTGCTGTAGGCACTGACTCTGGTGAAGACAGAGGGCTTCTTGGGGTAGTTGCAGCCCGCACTTGAGCCAAAGCTCACCACTCCATGGACATCCCAAGAGCCATCAGAGTTCCTGCAGTTCAGGGGACCACCGGAGTCTCCCTGGAGGACAGAAGGGACAATCTAACTCTGGACAATATGGTATAAACAGACGTATGTGTAAGAGGCAAGGATAGTTTATCAGTCAAATTAAACTTTATCAAATATAGGTAGTCTGACTTACGTTGCAGCTAGCCACATTACCATCGCCTCCAGCACAAATCATGCTAGTGGTGACCAGAGAGCCCCACCAGTCAGATCTGCTGCAGGTGGAGTGACTGACCACAGGGAGGAGGGCCTGCTGCAGGATGTCAGCGATGGGGCCTCCAGCTTTATTCAAAACAAATAAGACGTGTAAATTAACATCTGAAGTTCAGAAGAACATCTTCATGAATAACTTCTTAACTTTTTTTTATTATTATTTTTCGAATTTTGATTATGTATATGGTAAGTCACATTTAGGTTCATAATTAAGGTCTGTGAAAACAGTCGTCAAAAAAGAAAAAGGCATGAATTATGGGTTTCTTCTTAAATTGTAACGTCAACCATGAAACACAAGGTTAAGGTGGACTGATTGTCTTTCTTTTGTGGCTGCAGGACTTACTCCAGAGACGTCCCCAGCCAGTGACGTAGCAGGGAGCCTTGTCGGGCAGAATTTCCCCAGAGCTGGGGAGACAGGCGGGGGTGATGGAAGCTGAGATTTGGACAGGAGATGCCAGCTTGATCAAGGCAATGTCGTTACTGGACCATGAAACGTAGATAAAGAGAAATAAATCAAAAACATAGCAGTGTGGAAAAATAACTCAATGCGGGTACATCATTATAATACCCAGCATGCCATGAGTTCTCTCTGAGAAATTTGCTCCCCACCGGATATTGTAAGAGTCCCAGTTGGGGTGGACAATGATCTTCTCGGGGCTGATGGCAATGGAACCACCCTCGCTGGCGGTCAGGTCATGTTTTCCCAGGTAGACTCTGTAGGTGCGGCTCCTGTTTAACCGAAAAAAATACAGAAAAAATCAAATGAAATACAAGGAAATTTACACCGTCACTAAAGGTATCAATAATATAAAACCATTATATTAGAAAGAAGCTAGGTCATTTAAAGAAATTGAGTTGAAGACTGGCATGAAGAGCAAAAATATCACAATTTATTTTTCTTTTGGGGAGGGAAAGCAGAAGGTTTTTGGGGGGCAGGAGTGGGACGCAGTGTTAGTAGTTTGTCTTGTGAGCGGTGGGTTGTTGGTATGGACCCCCTGCTCATGTGTGTCATGGTTTGGTTACTGGGATTTCAAAGCTTACTAACCACAAAAATATAATTAAAATTTGGTATTATTATTTCAAATAACAATATTTTTACAGGGTTTTTTGGGGTAAAGCTATGTTTTAGGATTTCAAGGAAGCCTATTGAGTGTCAACAAATTAACAAGGTAATTCAAAGTGGATTTTTTTTCTATTCTGTTACATTTGTAATTAACTTATTACTGCTTCTATTGTCATCAGTCTGGATTTCAATGTAAGATTTTGAAATAATAATTTTTATTCTAATTCAATTAACTGGGAGTTTAAAACTCATAATTGTAATTATTATTATTATTTTTATTTTATTTTTTTACCCGATGCAGTGAGCAGCAGTGAGGACCCACAGGTTGGAGATCAGAGTGCCACCACAAGTGTGGTAGAAATAGCTACCACTCTTGTACTGCAGAGACACCTGAGGAGAGCATAAAAACAAGCACACACACATGTCATGATTTGACGAAAACTCTCGAATTTGTAATCTAGTAAGAGGGGAACATACTTGCCAGGGCCAGCTGTTCTGACGGACATCGACTCCGCCGACCACCCTGGAAAGGATGGGGGGGTAGGTGGGCAGGCCACAGCCGTAGGCTAAAAGAAAACAGTACAAAAGATTTTTATTCTTACAATTTCCTATGTTAATCAATACAAAGTTACTATTTCATCCTTGTGTTTAGGATGGAACACAAGGATGACTTTTTTTCTTTTTAAAATCAGTGAAGAACCTTTAGCTTACCACCGGCAACGAACAAAGCCAAGATCACAAACTTCATTGTAAAAGTCAGTGAGTTTTATGACGACTTGCAGCTCTTTATATACGATATCACTGTGGCCATATCAGACATATTGTGAATAATTTTCCTAGCCACAGCAAGGAAAACTGGGCTGGAAAAACAAATTTACCCTTGGAGATAAGAGTGGAGATAAATGGACCACATCTGTCGTGTGACCACTGTATCTGTGTGAGAAAAATACAGATGCCTCCTGATGTTGTCAGCTTCTTTTTAGTGGCTGAGAAAATATTTTTATCTGAGAATATCTACTAAAATTTTGAGGGTTTGACTCAACTTTTTTAATATACATATATATTGCAATCACCAATATATTTGATTTGAATTGTATGTTATTGCACAAAATTGTGAAATGGAAAACAGATAAATGGATTTCAAACATTTTTACAAGTAAAAATCTGTCAATTTGAGCATGTATTTGTGTATCTCAATTTATAACAAGTTTAATTTTTGTAAAGTTTTTATGGGATGGAAAACTTTTAATAGATGCACTCAGAAGAAAGCAACCTCCGTAATTGAAAACGTATAACAGAAATTATACCTGACACATTTTGAGCTTTATGTAAGGTAAGTCAATAATCAGCGAAATTCAAGAAATGGTTACTGGCTTATGTATATGTCATTCCAGTTTTTCCTGGCATCTCTGATAGAAATAGATGTGTGACATGTTCAACAAACACCAAAAGAAACTTCAGCTACAGAACACTTTGACCTTGCAGTTGTGTTTCACATCTGCTATAGTCCGCATAATCACCTGTAGTTGGCGTGTCCACCTATAGCTCCACCCTCTGCTAAAATTTCTCATGGGGTAATTTTCCAGGAATTAGAACCAGATTTAGCAGGTTGCATAAGAAAGGTGGTGAGAGTTATAAATATGTCAGAAGCTAACTCTGAACTGTGAAGATACTGACACAATGAAGTTTGTGGTGCTTGCTTTGCTCGTTGCCGGCGGTAAATCAGATTTTGCTGCCAAGAACAACGGACAAAAATCATCCTTCTATTCCCCTCTGCTCATTTGATGAGCAATGTTTACCTAAAACATGTAAGTTTAAACATAGCTCATTAAATTATGAACTTTTAACATGGCTCTTTTATTTCAGCCTATGGGTGTGGCAATCCCACCTTCCAGCCCGTGGTGAGCAGAGTGGTTAACGGAGAGGACGTCAGGCCTCACAGCTGGCCATGGCAGGTAGGAAGAATACAAAGTGTTTGAAATCTACAAAGCAACTTTTAAAATAGACACAGTTAAAATGATTGATATAGTGCAAGTAAATATTTGGAGGCTGAGGGGAAAAAAAATATGAAAGTAGAAATTACGTTGACACACAATTCCCTTTTTGTATGTAATCCATTTCAGATGTTTAAAATGTTCAGCAAATGAATAGGAAGTCTGGCTACACTTTGCATCTACTACTTTACAGTAGAAGTTAGAGTTTCCTCAGTAAATGAAATTGAAACAATAATAACAACTATGATAATTAATCTTAAATATAATCCTTGGTATTCTCACATATTCTTCCAGATTTCCCTGCAGTACAACAGTAACGGTGAGTGGAGACACACTTGCGGAGGAACTCTGATCTCTGACCAGTGGGTCCTCACTGCTGCTCACTGCATCAGGTAGGAGACTGTCACCAAACACTATTACAAAGACTCAAGAGTTCCATATAAAAATATTTGTTTTAGCATGTTGCTTCCAAAATTGTTTATATGTGCGCTTCAGATCTCAACTGCTCCTGGTTTTTCCCTTTCTTAGCTCAAGCCGGCAGTACAGAGTTGCCTTGGGAAAGCACAACCTGCTGGAGGATGAGAACGGCTCTCTGTTCCTGGGCACTGCCACCATTGTTGTGCATGAAAACTGGAACTCGTTCTTCATCCGGTAGTTATCTCGGTCTAAACCATATTTGTGAAGAATGCAGCAGTACGAGTTCTGATAAACTCTGATGTCCCTCTATCTTCCACAGCAATGACATTGCCCTGATCAAGCTGGAGGCCCCCGTTGAATTCTCTGACACTGTCCATCCTGCTTGTCTTCCTGCTGATGGCTTCATCCTCCCCCATAATGCACCCTGCTTTGTGACCGGGTGGGGTCGTCTATACAGTGAGTTATCTTTGTTTCATGTTATGAGTCAGGTGAAAACACCCATGAAATACAAAGTCATATCCTGCTGTATGTGACGTGTCTATACTGCCCACCTGTGGTCATTCTATGTAAATTCTACCATGCATGACATGCATGGTAGACTTGATTTCTGTATTTTATACTTTTAGTGTTCTTATATCTTATGTAAAAACTTCCATTTTCAAAACAAAATATTCTGTCTCCATTGTAATAAATTTTGCATCTTGCTTTGGTACTTTTTGACTAGAATCTGCTTTTGAAGCTTTACTGACTGATTGGAAAATTTGTCATTTTGATTGGGTTAAGTTTTTCAAACAGATGATTTATGTGTTATTTAGAAACTTAAAATACAATACATTAGTGGCTATGGTAATATGGCGGTTTTCCAAAAGCCTATGTGTCTTTCATGTGCACAGCCGGAGGTCCCATCGCTGACATCCTGCAGCAGGCTCTGCTGCCCGTTGTGGACCACGCCACCTGCAGTAAGTCCGACTGGTGGGGTTTTCAGGTCACAAAAACCATGGTCTGCGCTGGTGGAGACGGAGTTGTTTCTGGATGCAATGTGAGTCCTAAACGCAACAACTTTCAGTTGATTTTTCCTCCATCTATAAGGATTGAGTCTTCCTTTGGATCTCTCTGGATGGCTCTGTACATATTTGGAAATATGAAAGTCTTTGTTATTATGTTTTGTTGGTGAAATGTCTGTCTGAAATAAATTATCATTATCATTATCAAAATGTGCCATCTTTTGTTTATCAAGTAAGTAAATGGGATGTTTACTTTCAAGGAATAGAAGATCTTGCAGATATGTACGCTACATATTACGTTTAATTCTGCTGGATTTTGATAGCTGATTTTTTTTTTTGTTTGTGTGGCATTGTTAGGGAGACTCTGGCGGTCCTCTGAACTGTCAGGGTTCTGACGGATCCTGGGAGGTTCATGGTATTGTCAGCTTTGGCTCTGGGCTCAGCTGCAACTACTACAAGAAGCCCACTGTCTTTACTCAAGTCAGCTCTTTCCTGGACTGGATCAACACTGTAAGCTTCTGAAGCTGCTACTAAATCGCTGGGTGTGAAGTTCAAATTATTGATGTCATAAAAACCTGATCTCTTCATGATTTCTTTCACAGACAATAGTGGCCAACTGATCGAGCACCATTTTGGGACCAAGGCAAACACTCTAGCCGAGCAAAATAAAACCTTTTTACATACTCTATGTGTTGTGTCATGTTGATTTTATTGCTCATAACTAAACATTCTGCTCACCGGGAGCGCATCAACAGCGACACACACAAAGACGTTACCTCCCTTGAGATATTGCAAAACCTCCTTCATTTCCTTACTTTAAGCCAGTGGTCTTACTCCAGTCATCAAACTTCTGCAACTTTTAGACGGCTCTTAGTTTCAGCACATCTGGCTCCAATGTTAGCTCATTAGCAGAGCTCTGTAGCTTGACAGCATGCTTCACAGACCAAAAATAAGATTTTAAAGTCTATAATTTGTATAAACAGATAGACTGTTTATACGAAGTCTATCTGTATAAACAGTTAGATACATTTAAGGGCTTTTGTGATGTGATGCACTTCACTGGTGTTGATTAGGATTCTGGTGGCAACATTTAGCAATAGCTAGCCAGTTGAGTTCCACCTTCTTCTAATGATCTCTACACCATAACAATTATGAAATCTACTGAAGTAATTGCTGTTTTTTTCTGTGATCTGAGAAAACATAGAAGAATAAGTTTTTTTCTGCATGTTTTACAGTGCCTATCAAACATGAGCATAAGTTTGCAGTCCATGACAGCCTCTTAACATCACTGTTTACATTACAGTGACAAAAAAAAAAAATCACTGTACCATAACTGTTACAGCTTGTTTGTCTTGGTCTTTCAGGGTGATTTGCAGCTTTTTCTATTGTGTAAATTCTGGAGATCTCAGGCATGTTGAGTTAGTTTTTCCTTAACACGGTGAAAAAAACCTTGTTGAAAAGACAACATAGTCACTGAGATAAGAATGGAGGTATCTTTCCATCTCCACTGTCCCTGAAAGAGAACCATGCAGATGACACAAGTTGTGGTCTTCAGAGAAAGATGTGGATGTCAACACGATGTTTTAATTTTTAAACGTATTTTTACTGCATGTTTAAAATGTTAAAAAATACATCATTTATTTAAATTAAAATTTTAATGAACACTAAGGTCACTTTAATCTACATCTACTTTGTAGAAATGTCCTTGTTGTATATAAACATTAAGCATTTAAATTTGGATGAAAGGGACAAAAATAGTTGGACTCAGAGGAATGTAAAATTTTCTACAATGTAAGGGCTCAAAATGTTTTTGTAAAGTTGTGTTTTACAGAAATATGCAAGGAAATTAAGGATCACAATAAAAGGGAAATATCGGTATGCTGAACTCATCGTGTCGCATGTCATCAACTGTGTCTTTCATTACTTAAAAGTTTTATTTGGTTAAAGAATGAGGTGCGTAGGAGGACTACATTCAGAAATCGCCGACTTGTTTACATCTGTCTGCGTGGAGGCTCTTTTTCTGACACCCACCTATTGAGATTCCATCAAACTGGAAAGTGCAGAAATGGAAAAACAGAGAACTAGTTTCCTAGGTTACATGTGATCGTAATGGGCAAAAATAAGTCTGACATTTCAACTCCAAACTGTGGAGATACAGCCAGGTCTGTGGTGCTTGCTCGGCAGTAAGCAGCACACAACTCATTCAACCTTTCTCTGCACACATACTAAATGCTGTGTATTTGCATGTGCAGTTTAAATGATTTCTTTCTGTGAGTCCCACTGTCCAGCCAATGTTGAATCGCGTGGTTAATGGAGTGGATGTCAGGCTCCACACCTGGCCCTGACAGGTAAAATGAAAGCGCAAAATGTCACTCAGCAAAGCAGAATATACCTAAATGACTTGAAATAATATTAAACGAAATATTTGCGACTGAGTGTCAGAGAACAGAGGAAAGTTCATAGTACCTATAAAGCAGAAAGGCAAATATTAAATCATAAATTTCTAACCAAAAACAGAAAAATTAAGATATATAGTTTGTATAGAAAAAAAAACTCACACCCGCATTAATTTTACTAAAAACAGCAGCAGTTAAAAGTGAATTCAATTACAGAAAAAGACATAAAATTTTATGCAGGATACATTATTATTACTATTATTATTTTTAATTTAAAGTAACACCAACCAAACCATGAAACTTCCGTTCATGTTTCAGGTTTCTTTTCAGTGCAAGGTTGACTCTGTGCTCATGGGGAACGCTAGCATTGTTATGCATGAGGAATGGGACCTTTTGCCTCTTCAGTAAGTAAGCATATGGACATATTGAAATCACTAGCTAAACGGTGCTAAAAACCAGTGTGTGTGATCTGCAGGAATGACATTACCTTCTGCTGGCTTCACCCTCACCTCTAATGAAGCCTGCTATATCACCGGATGGTTGCTCACTTGCAACTACAACAAGAAGTCCACAGTCTTTACTCAAATTAGCTCCTACATGGACTGGATCAACTCTGCAAGCTCCTGAAACGGCAAGTAAATTGGCACATTCAGCATGTGACACATGTCTGAACAATGTAACCTTTCACTACAATCTCTTTCACAGTCAATGCCTGCTGATAGAGGAGCAGTTTAGGACAGAAGTTGCTGAATGCATTTTTGACTTAATAAAATATGAAATAAATTATGAAGTAAAATATTGTGCATTTCTTCACTGTGGGATCTTGATTGCGTCATCTTTTGAAAAAGATTGACAATTTTTCATTAATATAAAAAGCAACAGATTAAGTTTAAATTGGCTCAATCCAGCATGAAAGTGCACTACAACTTTAATTTAGCAACAGGTCCGGAAACTAAAAAAAAAAAAATATATATATATATATATATATTGTTCAATAGTTGAAACACACCTCATTTTCACAAGTGATGGGAATATTTTATCACCAACCATCTGCCATGTTCTTAGTCTCCAACATCTGTTTGACATTCTGCACGTTTCTCACAACAGCAACAGAACTTGTCAGCAGCAGTCGGTCTATGACGGCGCAAATATATCACTATTTTTTTATTTATTTAACACTATACACGCGTCATCAGTTATGAAAAGGCTGTTGGTTCTTGCTGTTGTCGTGGCTGGTGGCAAGAGACTAAATCTGTTTCAATAAGTTGCTTGTTGTTCTTGCCTTGACTGCCTTGCATTTGTCAATTAAATCCATAGGTCAGATTGTTTGGGGATACTCCTAAAATATTTACTAGATACATACATTAAAACTGATGGCATTTGCTTTTTTTGTTGTGAAAATATTATACCGTTTCAAAAATATCACTAAGTATGTCAGATTTTATAAGTAGGAAATAGCATCATGTTGTTTCTGATTCAGCGTATGGATGTGGATTTCCCACCTTCTCCCCGTTTTTTGAACCGGGTAGTTGCAGGAGAGGACGTCAGACCCCACAGCTGGCCCTGGCAGGTATTAGACCTGCTTTAAATGTGTTCTGATTCCCGGCAGCAGCACAGTCTCACATTACCATTTTAGCTAGTCAAGAAGAACTTGAAATTCTGACTTATATTTTTGTGCTTTTTATGTGATTTAAAGCATCTGTTCATATTATTCCCGGTATTTCTGAGGTATCGCTCCAGTTGAACAGCAGAGGGCGCTGGAGTCATGTCTGTGGAGGCACCCTCATCTCCCAAGAATGGGTCCTGACTGCTGCACACTGCATCAAGTAAGTTCCAGTCAGGACCAATATAATGTAATGTGATGTAATGTGGAGAGAGAAAGCTTTATGACACTTCAATCAATGTCTTCTATTTCTTTATTCTAACTGTGCACCAAACACATAGACCAAAAGTTTATCATTTGCAGCCTCAAGCCTGAAAACCAGTAACATCACCACATTTTTTTATTCATTTATTTGTGATGCTTTTTAATGTGTCCACCATAATTTAATTGAGTACATGATAGATTTTTATGTTGCCTTTCTGCTTTCGGTTATGTTTTGGGTTTTTGCACAAATTCCTTCATAGTTACATATTGTAATTTTGTATTCTATGACAACCTTGAACATTGAACCAAGATGACATTCGATACATTTGTTATAGATCTAATCGTGAAATCTTGTAAATAACAGCAGAAAAACACAAGCCTTTTGTCTGGATGTTCAACCCTAAAAAAATGACTAGATGTCAAGTCATTTTTGGTAAATTACTGAAATTAAAGAACATTGACTTCAGTAATTTAATTCACTATGTGAAGCACAACATGCTATTGACAGAGCGTTTTCAAACCTTTATTTCTGATGAGGATTTTGCAACTTGCAGCTAATGTAAGCACATTTAAGATTAGAATATTATGTCCGACCAATTAGAAAAACATTTTAAGAAACATGGCTTAATGAAAAGCATCATTAAAACCTGCTTTAAAGTTATTTGTCAAAAGGTACTTTTAATTGGACAAACCCATATCACTGAAATTCATATTATATTTTTCTGAATATGACTTTAGATAAAGATTTGATCTTGTTCCAATAAAAAACACATTTTTGTGTGTGTTTGAGAAGCTCAGAAGTGTGTAAAGGTAAATAACTGAAAGATCCCTGAATTTTGTCATACTGATAGACCAAAGATAAGAAAAAACAAAAGAAGTTTTTTTTTTTTTTTTTTGAGAATTCAAATGATAGCTTAAAAGCAATTATAAACACAGGTTAAATTATTAGGTTATAGAAGCACTTAATACTACCCAAAATCCATTTAGCACATATTTACACACAAAAATCTGTTTTGCTTTCTGAATCCCTGTGCTTTGCTGGTTGCCGTTCTTACAGTGAAGTCAACGACTACAGAGTGGAGCTGGGGAACCACAGTCTGAAGGCCACTGAGGAAGGCTCAGTGGCTCACAGTGCAGCCAAGATGATTACTCATGAAGACTACAACATCCTGCTCAGCCGGAAATCGCAATGGTTTCTAAAACCACTTCTCTTTATGTAGAAGAGTGTGAGGCATCGCTTAACAGTGAATGCTATTTAATAGGTGATCCAAACTGTAAAAACTGATGAGGCTACTTTCTTTTCACCTCTTGAACATGAAGGTATTGATTTGCTTTTTTTGCAGGAATGACATTGCTCTGATAAAGCTGTCTTCCCCTGTTGCTTTGTCTGATACAATCACGCCTGCGTGCCTTCCAGACTGGGACGTCGTCCTCCCACATGGGTCCCCTTGTCTTGTCACTGGCTGGGGGCGTCTTTCAAGTGAGTGATTCAAAGAGAAATAAGACAAAGCTTAACTATTAGCTAAACCAGAGGTTGGACAAAAGGTTGGGTGACTGTTTGTCCTGAATTATGCATGAGTACTATGAACAGTCAGCTAGTGGTGATGTTCATTTTGTAGAATAGTACATTTATGGAGCTGCAGGTTACCGTACCTTCCAAAACTGTCAACATTAGTTGAGCTTACACATTTGCCATATAGTACAACAACAAACCTTTATGGGAGAGACCAACAAAAGTAGAACTTAACAGTATGGTGGAATTTCTTCAATCTAAAAAGCTTGTTTTGCTTTTTTTTTTTTCTTTCACCCGCCTTTATTCACTTGCCTCTGAAAAAAATCTGGTGCTTTCAGAAGTCACGCAGTTGCTAAGGAGAAGGTTCAAGTGAAAATATTGTCACAAACATATCTATAATCTGGAAACACATAAACAATGGAGATCCACTCAAAGGCAGGAAAAGGACAGCAGTAATCAGAAAAGCAGTCAAGACCACCATTTCAACTTGGGAGGACTTTCAGATATCTGTTGCTAAGCTGAAAGAACAACTATTCCTCACGCACTCAAAAAAATATATATATATATACAATTTTTAAATGTTAAAATTTCAAACCATATTGATATTTTTGGAAGGCACTGAAAACAATGTGATTACAGAAGCATCTTATGCATAGTGACATACACTAATTTCTCTCTGAAAAAGGCTGTAAAGAAAAACTGCTTTAATATTACATGTATAATGATCATTTTAGCCAGCTCCAATTTATTTTAACCGTAAACAAAAATTCTTTAAGCCTAACGCTGTCTAACCAAAGTCAAAATTTGCACTTTTTTTCACCTGAGTCAGCCAACGGTCCTGCAGCTGATATTCTTCAGCAGGCTTTCCTGCCTGTAGTCGGCCATGATGTCTGCTCGCAGCCCCACTGGTGGAATGTCCTGGCAACTGAGAAAATGGTCTGCGCTGGAGGAGATGACATCACCGCAGGCTGTAACGTGAGGTTGCATTAGAATTTAACAATCCGTGTATTCCTAAAAATGCACACATTTTATTTTTTCACTCAAAATAAAGGGAAAAGCATAACATTTAGTCTCACTTTTTTAACTGCCAGCTAACAACTAGCTAATCTGCAGGGAGACTCTGGTGGCCCTCTGAATTGCCCGAACCCAGATGGCTTCGGTTCTGGTGAGGGTTGCAATGTTCTGCAGAAGTCGGTCTTTACACAAGTCAGCTCGTATGTTTGGTGGATTAAACAAGTGAGTAGCTGTTTATTTCTGCAATTACCTTTTCATAAAAAAAGATAATTAAAAATACATCTTTTATTAAAAATCAGAGTATTTTTTGTGTTATTTTATTTCCTCTGCCGGTAATGAGCACCAACTAAAGATGCTGCTGGTAAGAACAGCTAACAAATGTAAAAGATGCACCTAGTGAAATGTAAGGACCTAAAATGTAATATTAAAAAAATTTAGTATTCTAAATGTACAAGAATTGACCACCAAACCAGATCACGTTTGTGACTATATTTGACTTTTCCACAGTTTATAAAAGGAGATTATTGCATAATTTTCTGAAAAACATCAATAAAATACACAGAGAGAATCCTAGATATTAATAAACAAATGCTTCCTCTTTATTTATCATAAATATTCATGAGATAAATGACTTTTCAAACTTCTGGGGAAAAATACATTTGTATAAACAAATTTTTTTTTTACTGCACATATAAAATATATAAACTGTAGTCATAAAAAGACAACATTAAATGACAATGACGACGCACATTGTTGTACAAAAAAAAGAAAGTGACTCCTACAACCAAATACTTACAATTAATGTAAAACAATTTCACAACTTGTGTATAAAATTTATCTTTTTGCTAAACTGATTTTTTTGCAAAACAAAAAGTACATTGCTGAGGTCCAGTTAATGAGAACAGGTTCAGCCTTCAAAAACTGTGAAACACAAGTGTAAAGGGCTTTTTCTTCTGCAAAACAAAAAGAGAAAAAGCAAAAGTGTGCAATTTCACAAAATGAGTAACATTGACTTTAACTCAGGAGTCACTTTGGCATCTGCTGCTTATTTCTAAAATAAAAACAAAAAAAAAATGAAGGAGAAGGAGAGTGTACTGGCAGGTCGGCATACTGCTGTAACACAAGTTATATCCCTGAAAAAGAAAAGCCTAGAGCCATCTATTTTTATTTTCATTTCTTTCCCTGCATACTTTCAGAATGAAAACAGTCCTGCAGGTCAAGTTGTGGTTAAAGGAATGATGATCAGCAAGCCAGTGAGCAGCTGCTGTGATAGTGTTGCAGCTGCACACTCAAAGAGTCTTTCTGTTTGCCAGTTGGAGTAAGAAAAAAAACAAGCCCTGAGAAGGAGAGACTATACTGCATGCTTTCACATCTCGCCATGGCTACTGAGCGCAGGCTTTCAACTATTCACCAAGTTCCTGCAAACACCTTCCCGCCTTTACATCTCTCAGTATCACGCTGTGTGCAAGAGCAGAAGCAGCACTGTTCTGAAATAACAATGGAGTCACGCAATTTCCTTAGAAAAGGCTTGAAAGTTAATTCTTGGAGTAAAGATGCTTTTGGTGCGTACAGCTGGAGGGTATTCATTGATGCATTCAATGTCAGATCTTAACATATTTGTAAAAATCTAAGTTTCCTGGAGAACTCATTTCCCCTTTTAAAGTGACGTCTGTTAACAAACACAACTTTACCACTGTGACCAAAGTTACTACACAAGCTGGGAGTACAAATAGGTTTCAAACATCAATGGTCTCTCACAACTTCTGCTTTTATAAGACTCACTTTACTTGTGAATAAAACTTGGATTGCGCCAAAGCATCCAACATCTATTTTTTTCTGCCTTATCTATTAATTACACATGTAAACATATGAGTCCAGAGAGTCTGGCACCCCTGGTATAGATGTATATAAAGCCGTGCTTTGATCACAATTGTTTTATCGGACCGAAAAATAAATCCAGTCATTATTTTCAGTATACTGATTCAATCTGGAAATAACTGTTTCGAAATCCCTAAAAAATTATATCAAATAAATGTAGCTGAAGCACTTTTAATACCTAACATTACTTGTCTCAGTTGTTCATTGTCTAGGATTGATCAATTAGTAATGTTTGACACAAAGGTCTAGTTTTCTTATCCATTCTTCAACGTAGGGAAGACCAAAAAACTTGCCTTTCAAGTAGAACAGATGTACGTTGATCTGCATAAACTAAGAAACTGCTGCCTCCCCTAATTAAAGTCCAAACAATTATAAAAACTGTGTAAATAATTGGAATTGTGACATGTCGGTCTTGTCATAAACCCAAGTTTGTCTTGCCACCAAGCAAAGTGAGGAGAATGGTAATAAAGTTAAAATAAATTAATAAGGATCACTGTTAGAGAACTAGAATAATTTGAATTTATTGTGAGATTATATTACCACAGTAAAAAAAAAAAATAATAATTTATAGCTTTTTACACATCTTTAACCAAGGTGCTAAGACCCTGTACGGACTATTTAAAGAGTGGTAGTTCCAAAGTGAGCAAATGTATTTTTTATCAAGGGAAAGTCCAAGTTATAAGCTGTTACAATCTCAGCCAGAGTTTCAGAGAACGTCAAATCTGGACTCTTATCAAGAATCAAACGCTTATGGTCATCAGAATGTGTTTTTTTTTTCCCCCTTTTAGAGAAAACTCTAAAGGTATTGCTTGCTACTTTTGTTGACATCTTCAAAAGCTTCCAAGTAACATGATAGCACGGTTTTAGCAATGTTAGGGTCCATGTTTGGTTTAGTACTAACAGCAATAAAAGGGTCTTTAAACGTGGCATAAATGACCTCACAAAATGAGTGCACGGATCCATTATTTTATAGAAAAATTCTAAAAGCAGCCTCTCTCTAACATCTCATGAGCTCCACTACACTGCCATCGATTCACCTGTAAAATCAGTACAAAGTCAAGGTGGTTTCTAAAGCTGAAAACTGATATGCCACAGTTTGACAAAACTTTGTCACTTAACGGAGTGATCCAGTAAGGTCCATAAAAAACAGCACTATACAGTCAGGAGTCATGATGACAAATGTGAAAATATAACATTCTTCAGCTCAAAGCAAGAAGCCTCCGTCAGTTCTTGGCTGAACAAAGCACATCCATATCCACAAAGGTTGGCCATGGAAGATACCAGGAACTTCAGTCAATAGCTTTAAACAGCAGGCTGACCTTAAAGTGGAGGCACCTTATCTTCATATTGTGGCGGAGGGGTAAGAGGTTCAATACTGATTCCAGCTGCCGGCTGAGAGCTCCCCGTGTTTTTCATGGGAAGCTTTTCCGACTTAATCCTTCGGATTTTGATGGGGAGGAAATTGCGGTTGTTTTTCCCAGGTCTATGGCTTGATGTAGAAATAGTAGCGGTGGGAGAGCTACAAGCTGGGGCAGGTTGTGGAATGGTGGAGTTGACGTCGGCAAGCTCGTTTTCATACTGGATGCCGTCGACCTGGACGAGGTCGTTGTAGGACGGCAGCTGGGAGATGCTTGGACGAAGGTTGCTCTGACGGACAGGGTACTGCCCGCTGCCTACCGCCTCCTCGTAGCTTGGTACTGCGTAGCGTTGGGCCCGCTCCTCAGCCCTGCAGAGATGCAAATAGATAAATTAAAGGTCACATGAACCACAAACAGCTCTGGGAAAAAAAATCACCTATTTGTCAAATTTCCAACATAATTTTGTATGTAGTTAAACCAAGAATGATTCAGCAGACTCAAATTAAAGCTGTGCATTAGCTTCCTGAAACTTCATTGATATCTGAAATGTAAATACTTCCAAATGCATCTTTTCAAGTAACAACAGAAGGTTGTCATGAAATTTTAATGGGATAAAAACACTTGAGTAAAAATATCATGGCCAAATCCAGTGGAGCAGAAACACACAGAAATATATTTTTAACTTATGTAATGACTTGCTGGGAGTCTTAACACACACTTTTCTTGTAACAAACAGACCAGTCCTTTTCTTTTAGCAACTCAGGTAAGACACTTTTAATGTCATCTCTGGTACAGGAGTGGGCTTAGCATCACAATCCTGTGATTATCTCTTTTTTCAACCACCCTTTTCTTTTTCCTTCCACCTAAACTTTTAATTAATATGTTTGCTTACAGAGTTCTGAAAAGCTGGCATCTTTAGCATTCATATTTCATGACTAACACTCCTTGTGGAGGGTGTCAGTGACTATCTGCTACATAAACAGTCACTTTTCATTGGGTAAGGAGTCAGCAGCCTTACCCAAGCCAAAGAACAAGATTTCTGTACCAAAACGTCATAATAATCATATAAATAAACAAATTCTGTTTGTCATGAATATGACTACATAATTAGTTTTACTTTTGAACAAAATATAAATAAAACCTTTGATAAAGCAATATAACTCTCAAATTATACCAAACATTTGTTTTCACTCTCATGAACCATTCATCTAACGATGTACAATATCAATAAAATATTTAATTGTGATACCACTGCTAAAACCTGTGAAAATGATACTAGTTATTATTAACCTACATTTTCTCAACCATTTTTATTCTTTATCATTTTATAATGTAAACAACCTCTCTCCATAGACCTTAGCAAGCCAGCTATTAAGTAAAAACTTAGGAGAAAAAAAAAAAGAAAAACTAAGAGAATCTTTCTTATATGAAGAAGACTTTCTGTTGTCTAAAGGGACTTCAGTCTAACATTTGGTGTTTGTCAACCTAAAAGCAATAAAATGAGGTCAAGTCGTAAGCAGAATAAACTCACATTTCTCTCTCCTCCTGCTCCCTCGCCACTTCTCTCTGGTTTTGGACCTCCTGGCGTCTCAGCTGCTCCCGCTGTTTGTTCCTCATTCCCAGACACAGAGACAGCAGCAGCATAGCCACCCCGGAGCCAGCCAGCACAAAGGCCACAGAGGACGCTTTATTTCTCTTGCCATCGATTCCATCATTCCCCCCTGAACCGCTGCTGCTGTTATTAAAGCCTGTGTTCGCGGGCACCACGCTCCACACAATCATCACTACTCCGAGGGCGATGAGGCCGATTCCCAAAGCACACAGAGCATACTGTGAGCCTGAATTTCCATTGTTTTCTCTGTTGCTCATCTGGTTAGTGTTGTTGTTGTTGTTATTGTTGTTGCTGCTGCTGCTGACGGTCGTCACTACTACTGCAGGGGGGCCGTCCACAGTGGATCGCATTTTGTTTAAATGTCAATACTTCAGTCAGATCAGGTCCAGTGAAGTCAAACACTGTGGAGAGAAAGGCATATTAGCAAGAGAACAAACTGGGAAGTCTAATAAAAAAAACAAAAAAAAGAATATAAATTCATATAAAAACACTTATTTTTCCCTTTAAGATTACAGAAAGGCTTACAGTGATGATAGCGCCTAATACTTGTGTCTCTTAGGTGGCGACTGAAGTTAGACTGCTCTCTATAGTCTCAGGTGAAATGTCTCTACTGCTAAAAAAGGTTTCATAGTCCAGCTTTTCAGAGAACTGAAGGAGTATAAAATTCACAGTAGTAAAATAAATCCAAGCCTTTCCTTGAGTCACAGGCGCGCTGCATGGTAAAATATTTACAGCAGCCTCACCTTTCAAAGTCACCTGTGCAACAGTTAGAGATACCAATGCTAATAAAAAGGGTAGTGGCCGCTGTAAATCTAACGCCTCAAGAAATATTAAGTAGTCGTGTACTCCACAGGTTTACTGAGTTCTTGTCAGCCACTAAATCAAAACTCTGCATTGTTATGTGAATATTGTGAATTTATGAGGTTGCATTACTGGAAGTATTTATTAGCGTTTATACCAAGTAGAATGGTTCTCTGAAATGCAGTAAGCATGTCAGATGTGTGTACTTGACTACATACGATGAACATGGTAATCATCATATAGCTAATCATTTTCATTTTAAAAAATAAACTTGTTACATGAAGTAGGCGAGAATACGTGATTTACCTGGAATTGGGGGGTGGGCAATATGAATGTGCTGATGATGTTTTGAAGCTCAAATACAATTGAATTATCTTTAAAGCACATTCTGTTTATTGTTGCTCTATGCTGTGTCCCAGACTTATCTCCTAAGTTCATAAATTACCTTTGATCTAAAAAGAGTGCAATTAATCAGAATTTCATTGTTTTGTAACTTTTAAAATTGAAATACAGTTTCTGAGTTGGGACACTTCAAAGCCTAATATCTGTAAAGAAATATTTATTGCATTACATGATCTACTGTGTTAGTGATTTTTATCAAGTCTTGTTTCTTTTCTTTTTGAAAAGGAACAAAGATTACAGATTCTTACAAAAGTATCAAACCAAGGATGTCTTGATTTGATTGGAAATCAGACCCAACCAGGTAGTTTAAGACTCGATCGGAATCAGGTGTCACATCATGATCAGGGATCAGATATGTACATTTATTCTTAAACTAAATAGGAATGATAACAGTTATGTGATGGTAATTGTTTCGAAACAACACATGCGTAAGACTTTGCAGAAGTGACGGCCGTAAAGCTAGCAAAACATGTAATCAGCTTGAAATGGAAGCACTGTTGCCAATTTAGTGGAGTTGTTGATGTATTTAAAGACTTTACAGACCACCCTAGCAACTTTGACAAATCTAGCAACTTTCTTTGGTTTATCGGACAAAACGGGAAGGCAGCGATCGTACTGTAGTTACAGTGAGAGCTGCAGTGAGTCTCTCCCACTTCAGAAGCAGTTGCAGGCAGTCAGTTTGACTAACAGCAGCCTCGTCGTGCAGCAGCCTGCAGTAGAGCAGAGAGGAGACCTGCTCCATTCCCACATTGCAATGGAATCAAGCATGTGCAAAGCTGCAAGTGATCCCGATCTGGATTACAGTAAATATTATGCAAGTATAGTTTTTTCATGTTACCTAATGTTTTTTTTTTTTTAAACCTGAACTGTCACAACAAAATAAATCCCTGCATTTCATTCACACGACCTCAGTCACTGATTCATCTTCTCCACTGTGTGTGCATCTGATTAACCGTCTTTTAACTGAATTTGATATTATAAAAAATATATTTATTTTGTGTATGTTCAGAAAAAGTACTGTATTTCAATTACTAAATTAAATGTATTAAATTATTTAATGAATTTGTAGTTCTAAATGTTTTGAGTTTTTTTAATCACTTTGATCTTGCCAGCATTGATATTCCTGCCTGGATCACACATGAACAACTATGCAAGTTACACATGACATATCGGATCGGGACTTGGTATCAGCTGATATGCAAAATCAAAGGACTTGGAGGCAAAAAAAAAAAAAAAAGAGAAATGATTGGGACATCCCAAATTCAAACTAATTCTAACTTGTTTGTACACGCACTTACATTACAACCCTTCCTCCCAACTTGCCATCAGCTTTGACGTTGTGGAACTCTGTATTGATGGTGATTTTTCTGTGTTACATTGCAAATAACATTTTGTATGTGGGCCAACTTTTATTTCTGTCTCTGTCATTTGACACAAACACCAACTTCCACATATTCGTTGTGTGACCTACATGGAATGAAGCAAACTTTAATTGACTAACGCTGTGTTATAAATAGAATGAAACATCTGAATCTTCTCCAGAGTTATTGTGGGTGTTCTGGCTGCCTCTCTGATTAATGTTTCCTCGCTATGTCTTGGTAGCCTCACAGCTCTGCCACATCCATTTTAGATGATGAACTGAGAAGCGTTCAAACTACTAGATTTTCTTTCAGAACCTAAACTTGCTTTACTCTTCTCCATAATTTAAACTGTATCTGTATGAGGCCAATTATGTTAATATTCTCTAACAAGTCAGCTGCCACAGATTTTGGTAATCATTTGTTAACATAAACCATGCAATTTTTTTCTTTCCACTTCACCGTTAGCAGCTACATAGTGTTTGTCACATAATTAAATTCAGTGCAACATGATAAAAAGATGAAAATGTTCCAGCTAGATTTGCTTTTATTTTTTGCCACAACACCTACCTCTATTTGCAACAGTGTGAAATTAATCAGTGTGTATCTTAAGAATTATCATGTATTCTTGCCAGTGGGCCATCTTTTGATAAACAAAGAAAGTTGGACTTTATATTAAGTGTTGTCTACAAACAGGCCTGGGCCTGCTGAAACCAAGCGTTAAATTAAGGGGATATCCCAGCCTAAAGAATGCAAAGCATGACCCAGGATAAAGCTCATAAGGAACAGCTGGACAAATACACCTCCCAGCTTTTTTTTATGAGGAAAAAATACCAACACAAACATGTTGTGCAATCCAGAGGTACAAAGGAATTTATGTGAGGATGGGACAGTTTATGGGACAGAGCTGGGACTGTTACACTTCACCAAGACAGCACAGTAAGATATTGACAGGCTGGGGGGAAAAACACTCGAGCACAAGAGGAATGTTTGGTATCATGTGTCAATACTGTGTCAAATAACTAAGAGAATTACATTCAGATGCAAGGCTTGATGTCTTCAACGTGTTGTAAACACCGTTTTATTATCCAAGAAGTATGTCAACGGGGTGTTTCTCTGATTGTTACTAAACCACTAGTTCACCAACAGTGCCGCTTCACTAAACAGCGCGAGGAAGTAGTTTCCACCTCAATAATACAGGGTTGCAACTATACTTTAAACAGGCTTTTAATGCATCACAAATGCGACCATTACGTTTATTTTCCCAACATTTGTGCGATACAAACTGATACGTGGGTCGCTACTTCCAATGAGTACACTGAACGCACTCACCTCTGTATCATTTGCCAGTCTTCCTTGTGTTTCTTTCTTTCTTTCGTTCTTCCTTTCTTTCCTTCGTTCTTTCTTTCACAAAGCTATAAAGCCGCTAGGCTGCTCACGTTTAATTTCTAACGAGTTTGGTTGTAAACAGACAGTTTTCGTTTACGAATAAGGAACTTTCCTCTGAGAAGGATGGGCCCGGGCAGATTTAGAAGCAGGAAGGAGGGGGCTTTCGGCCGCAGCGCACTTCCAGTTTGATTAACCCGTTCACTCCTGGCTTACTTCACATAGGTAGCTTGAAGCTAAATATCTTTGCATGACAACATTTTTCGACCTTACAACATGTTAAAACCACACCCATAGCATTTATTGCTTTCTTCTTTTTTTGATGAAAGGATATTTTTGAAAAACAGTATTTTCTATGTCCCTAAAGTAAGCTTACAATATCAGTGGTATTTTTTTTAAAGTCTGGTGAGACAACCATTATGATCATAGGATTTAGCTCAGTGCACAATGGCGCAGTTGGTAGCAGTGTTGCCTTGCAGCAAGAAGGTCCTGGGTTCGATTCCCAGCCCAGGGTCTCCACAGTCCAAAAACATGACTGTCAGGTAAATTTGTCTTTCTAAATTCTCCCTAGGTGTAAGTGTGTCTGTCTCTGCGTTGCCCTGTGACAGACTGGCGACCTGTCCAGGGTGTACCCTGCCTTGACCCCACTAGGGTCAAGGGTGTAAGAAAATGGATGGATGGATTTAGCTCAGGTGATGAGTAGTGAGCTCGCCTGGGCTCACAGTGGTCTAGCTGGTTCCTATATGGGTAGTAAGAAAATTAGTAGAACTGTGCAACGCATTTAGTTTCCACTTTCCATCTAAAACTAACTCCATATGCCTAGTACTGACAAGCAACACTGACTGCTTGAAAACAATGCCATCATAGCTTCACCATAGCCATAACCTAACATTCAACCCCAAGAGGTTACTTCTCCACACGTGTGATACTCTGTTTTTTATGTATTTCTGTACCTGAGTTACAGTGCCACGCCCAAGCCGTTAAGATGCAAATATTTATAGAAACGATGTGTTGGTTGTAAGGAATTTGTAAAAAAGGACAAATATTGTTTCAGAGAACATATTTTCATTTGGACATAGCCTAAAAACTTTAGAGTTGATGTGGACCTAACTTTGATATCATTTGTATCATTTCAGAAATGATACAAACAAGTATCAATTGTAAAAGATCCTTGTTTTGATTGGTCTCCCAAACTAGCTCTTGCCCACCGACATACTTCTTCCTACATCTGGAGCAGGTTCTAATTTCCCTTTAGAGCCACTGTGAAGAGTGTCAGGAAAATAAAATTAACATTCAGTGTTTATGATAGTTAATGATGACACAACCAATAATAATAAAAAAAAGACATACTGCCTCCAAATGCCTAAGAATAGCTTGAAAGGTCAGGCCTACAAGTGTTATTAGGTTAAAATGATGGCTGGTAATCAGTACTTGTCTAAGTAATTTGATTTAAGTGCAATTTGAAGAGACTTTTGTCAGAGCATCACGCAGCATAGTGTGCTAAGACTGTAAACCATATACAGACAAAAGAAATGTGGAATATGTTTGATGCAATTTTAGAATTCAGGTTTGGAAAAGAGGGAAAAAAGTATTTTTTTCTAAAAAACAAGAAAAACATGTATCTGACGTAAAATCTCCTTAATGAATCAAGCCACTTTTGTCATTGTAAAGTTAGTCTGTGCAGCATTTCAATCACAAAGAGCTGTTTGCATGTAATTTTTGGTAGGTCAAAATCTTTTCAGGTCTCATGCTTAAAACCTTTGCCTATTAATGATATATTTGTCCAGTAAAATTGAGTTTTACTGTTTTTTATGACCACTTCTAACAGGTTTTAGTGACCATGAATGCTAATGTTCAAATAGAGTATTGGGAACATCATAATCAGAAAAACAATAGCTGGGTGAGGCAGTTTTCTATTATTTGTTGGCTGAATGATTTTACATCTCAGCTTGGAAATGAGAATATGTATCTTCAAGCCAATGTCTAGCAGATGTGTTACACAGCAGAGGTGAAATTTCTCATACTTTGTCACATTACTGTGAAGTTCGCTGAACAGAATGATGCAACAATCCATCACAAATAATGTCTCTGTTATCTATCAGACTACGTCATCAAAGGTACTAAAATGTTTCTCAGGTAGCAACAATAAAATGTTAACTAGACTTAGTACAACAACATCTTCAAATGTCAGCAGAGTTTTGCAACAGTTTGAAAGTTCACAATGAAATTTCTAGGAAAGCGTAATTAACCTTTTCCTTCATGCATTTTTACAACAACAATCAACAAGGTCGAACATCAGCAACACAGAATAATTTAGTACGACTACATCCAGTAAACCTAGTTTTATCATTGCTTGACTTTTACTTCCTCTTTGTAAATTTACCACATACCTATAGTCATGTCTCAATTGTGCTTTGGGCACGGGCGGTCACATGACATTATTTATCTTTCATGTTATGCTTTTGATGTGCGTCTGTGTTTCAAGCTGACTTCTTCAAAATATGCTCCGCTTTGCTTTACACTTCACCTTTCCAATGCCAACAGCTGCATCAACCTGCCAGAATGGGGAACAGTCCAGGTCTATCACAGCATAATGGCAAAAACATTTCCAGCACTTGCCAAGTCGTTGCATTGTTCCTTTTCAATGAGGCTGCCTTGTTACTCTGGGCTCTGGGGAAGTTTTCTTCCTCTCAGGCATCACCGTGGTTCACTCTTTTACACTGAGCACGCACATAGAGGAAGGTGCAATATGTGTAGAGCCACTGTGAATGAGTCCTGATTAAATCTGCTTGTCTGGATTGATGCTACATCACCGCCAATTCGTAATCACATTTGCTGGCAGGGAAGGAAAACATTACACTTGGATTCGAGCTTGATTCAAATGGCAGAAGCTTCCCATTTAGTTACCTTAAAACTAAATATGTTCAAGTGCATCATTATATCACATCCACACGAAGGTGGTTAAACAAAATAACCGTTATCTTCATTAGGTTTCTATCCTTTATGAAGTCATGAAGTAATTCACATCAAACGCCGTGAATTTACTTATATGGTTGTAAAGCTTGATTGCGAATTATGTTTCTTCACTGATTGCTTCACCGTTGGAGCTTCCTCCTTAATTTCCACTGATATCCAAGAGGATAGCCATCCACCCAACTTGTCTGGGATAAAGGTGGAGTCACTGTGAGTAACAGGAAGAAGTTCCATCATATTAAACAACGACAAGTTATAAACCATGAGTAATAATGGAGGTATAAATGGAAAAGTTTGGAGGTTTCATCTTACATGAGCATTGAACCATACATGTCCTGTATGGCACTGTTTTACTCCTTATATTATGTTTAACAATTGCTTTTGTCTTGCAGGGCTTTTCCTGATTTGTACATGTAGTTTGCAGTGGCCTATCTTGCTCTTGGAAATGTATGTTAGTTCTTTGATGTTCACAGCATATCTGTGCTAAAACCTGAAGAAATAGTGGAAATAACAAAGACTGCCACTACAAATTGGCCAGAACAAGAGTTGGTTACAATGGGAAAACTGAATGCAGGCTAGTGGACAGACATTATAGAGTAAGATGTCACACAGATTTTTCATATCACCTTTATTTCACCAGAAAACATTAATCTCACTGAGATTAAAAATCTATATTACAAGAGACGCACGGCCAAACAGCAGCACAGGAACAGTTTCACACACAAAAACTTAAACATTAAAGTATACAACAAAGAGTACAGTCAAGTTTTAGAAGCATCTGCATCAGAATGTATTACTTTCTACGTTCTTTAGAAACTTAAAAGTGTTCAGAGAGACCAGCTCTTGGAAATTTAAAACATTCTGCAACTAATTCCAGGCAGATAGAGGTGCATGTTGACAAGACCACTTCCCCAATTTAATCCAAGTCAATGGGATTTTGGAAGGATAAATGTTCTGTGAGCATAAGGAGTGTTTTAGTTGTTATAACTTAGCAGGTAATTATATAGAATTCTAACAATTGCTTTATGAATTAGGATATAGCATTGGTTTTGTCTTCTGGTGATATGAGAGTAATATACCCTCTCATATCAAAACAGTGGCACTTTAAGACTTGTTTTAAAATTCAGAGTACCATGAAATACTGAGTCAAGAATATACAGTCTCTTATAGGAAATATGTAGGCATACATACAACTTCCCCATAAAGCAAAATGGGTGAAAGGTTGCAGAAATAACATTTATTGCAAAATAAAGGCCAGTGTTTGGTCTAAATATGAGCCTTTTGTCAATTAGAATACAAATATATTTAGCCTAAGAGAAAACCCCAATCTAGCAAGATTGTTATAGGTATGCAACTTATTAACTTTGATCTTAAGTTTAAAAAATTTATGTGACTGGATTCAAAGCAGATTATAAGTTACCAAGTGAATTTTGTACAGTACTGAAATCTTTTTTGAGTTTGGGGAGTACCACTTCTTGTGTGCTACCAGAAAAAAACAAATGTATCATCAACATACAGATTTAAAAAAAATAGTGTTGGAGAAAATTTGAATAACATTATTAATATTATTATTAATATGGATTATAAAAACCAATCATCCAAGAATTGGCATTTGAGTAACACCCTCCAAGATGTTAACACTTGTGGAAATAATACCAACTCATTTTATATACTGGGATTTGTTAAATAGCTGTAGAGTGCTCTGGAACTCATCTATAAGATACTCTCTTTATCATTAAGTTGTGACCTATAATGTGAAAGATCTTCCAAGATGTAATACCAGATCAAAAACTAGATAAATAGTGTTTAAGGTCAAGTACTCCTTTAATTATTCATTGACAACAGATTCAAAAGCTTTAGCTAAAACAAAAGTTTTGATTTCTTTGTTAACTCCTCCTGCTTCTTGGTTGTCAATAACAGATGATGGTCCCATCCTGTTTAATCTCCCTTCATCTGAAGGACGATATTACTTCATCAATAACATTGCAAGGGAAATGTAGTTTCATCTCATTGTGTCATTGAGAAATATTGGCTTTTTTTTATTATTATTATTTGAAAAATTACTTTCACTGGTCCAAATGTATTTGAATTATGATCTTTATTTTATCACAATCATTCTTTATCCTTTCATTTTCAAAACTTTCATTTCATTTTATTACAGCACACATCTTTTGTTGGCATCGTACTATTTACTGCATGGGATAGGTCACCAAAGAAGGTGCTACATTTCTTCAGACACAATGGTGTAATTGTACATAAAAAAATTTTACACATAAAAACTTACAAATTTTATTTAGATTTTTCTCAACTGTCCACCACATTGAGAAGGTGTCACAATGGAGAGAACAGGACGAAACAAGAGCATTTAACACCATAATCCTTTTCTTTTTTTAATCTTTAAGTAGTCTGTATAATACAAAGAGTCAATTCTTTGGGTAGAATAATCAGTTTGACTGTCAGTGTTAGTCAACATAAACAAACCACCAAGAAACATTAATACACATAATAGAAAAATAAGTCTGTCAGTTCTCTGACATTAGAGCAAAAAGAAATGACAGTCAAAACCAGCAAATATCTGCTTGTGCACAATTTACTTAAATCAAAAAAAATAAAAAACTCTTTTATTCAAAGTGCAATCTGTTGTATTCACTGCATTTTCAGCTCTATTGCCATCACACGTTTGTGATCTCGATGCTTGAGTATCCTCGGATTGGGCTTCCTTCGGATCTGGAGGGAGTGTGATCTCGAACTTCCCGCGTTAAGGAGCCAAAACTGCTATGGCAACTCAGGTCCCGCCCACCCCGCTTTTTGGGGCTGAGCCCTATTGGAGGCTGAAACATTAAAACCTCATCACTGCAAATACATACAGAGACATATATTTTGGTAGATTTACATTGTATTTATTACTACAGTAATGAACAAAAAAATATATGCAGTTAACTCAAGATGTAAGCTGTGCAACAAAGGTTGAAATTGAGAGAAACTCTTTTGCTTCTGAGATATATGTACCTTCACAGCCCTCCTTCTTAAAGAACCCTCGTCATCCGTGTGTCGGGTGTTAGAGCTCGGAGGTCTGGTCAGAGAGTTCTGCCGAAGCAGCGTAGGTGGAGTTACCGCACCTGAAAGATCATAACTTTGCTGTGCATTTGCTCTACAGGGAAGCAGAAAAAGAAAGAAGGTTAATACAAGTAGCATTTGGAGAGGGCATAATCCACCTTTGTGAAGCATTCACAATGAATTGAAAAATTGTATTGGATGTCATATTAATGTTTCTTATATAGCAGCTGAGTGGGAAAAACAACCCATGGGTAATATTTGGTTAAAAAAATATTCCTTTTCGACTGGTTTAATATATTCTTGATATCATTAGATCATCAGTCAAGACAGGATGCATCATGTTCTCTGTAACTCTAACATTGTTCATTTTTCTGCAGCCTGCACATGCTGTACATGAACATTTGCGCCCACCTGGCTGAGCTGATCAGTGCCATCATCTCCTCATCAAGATGTCGCCGGACCATGTGTTTGTTGCTGGGAATTCCCAGTGCTGTAGCCATTGAGTCCGTGTTGAAAGATGGGTCAAGCATCATAACAGCTCCATGAACTCCACTACTGAGGAGGCTGTCAGCGTATTCCTGGAAACGAAGATTAAAAAACAACAAAACACAACAGACTCTTAATTATTTTTTTATTCCTGTGTTTATCAATGTAAAGAAAAAGTCCTCCCATTGATTTACCTCAATGTACAATCAAGTCAGTATTATTCAGGATAAATATAAACTTCCAGGTCTTTATACAATGCCAGATCAGACATCCTTATCTGTGACTGTAGTCAGTGTAACAGGAAATGCTTGTCCAGCAGCAACAACAAGGAGGATGTGATCTGACAGGTGTCGTGGCTATTTAAGGTAGGGTAACAAAGGCCGTTTTCAGTTTGTTTCTTATCTCACTATGAAAAAAACTACCCTAGATTATCTAACCCTATGACGAAACACATTTTATTTCAATAAGGAAGATCTACCTTGAGTGTTTACCATCACTGCTTCCTTCCTTCAATCAGTTTTATGGTCTCATTATCTCATATCAAAGACTGTTAAAGAAAGAGAAAACTTACAGGAAATGTACCAAACAAAAAACATCCTTTTGGTAATATACTTTTAGATTCAACAGCTGCATTTTCTGCTGTTGACCACAGTGTTCTTATCTATTGCCTGAGGGATTGTGTTAGATTTAAAGGTGCAGAACTGGTTTGTTTCTACACCAGTGATAGAAGTTTCAGTGTTGATTACAGAAAGTATTTGTTCATCTCAGACCCTTTTTCATGGGGGAGTTCCTAAGGGTTCAACCCTTGATCCACTTCTTACTGCTCTGTGCCTTCTCTCATTGAAGTCTATTCTGAGAAAAAATGGGTGCCAGATTTACCTGGACATATAATCAAATGATTAAAGTCCCATCAACTCTTTATTAAACTGTCTAGAAGATATTTTTCTAAGACTCTTTTTACTAAATCCTATTTGGATTCAAAATATGTTGTTTTCATTCAATTCATTTTGATAAGTAATGTGTTTTGTGCACTTTGTACCTCTTTACCTTTTGACCATTGGTTTGGTCCAAATTATTTATTTTAAATGATTTCCCTAGTGGGTTTGCTTGACTCTTTCCGACCATTTAGTCTTGAGAATACTGTCCTTTTTGTGCTGCCTCACCTTGAGGTCAATATCTTTAATCCATTTCATGACGCGATGAGAAGTCCATACCAGCGGATCCTCATTCTGGTGCTCACACTGTGTCCGACGAGCCTGCAGCACCTGGGACATTATTTCATGAAACACATTTTACCCAGTTGATAGCTTCCATCACTTGTTTTCTGCCCGAGAGCGTTCAAGCAGATTCATCCCCAAAGCTTTTTTTCTTGCTCACCTCTTTGTTGAAGTCGAGCGACTGCAGCAGTTCGATGCCCAGCAACAGGCTGACCTGATGGAACTTCTTGGTGATGTTGAGGTGACGTTCTAGGTCACGGCGGGTCAGGGAGTTCAGCATCCGCCCGTCCACCAGGTGAGTGTGAAAAGCCTGGGAGTACTGAGGCAATCCCATGTCACTTAACCAGGCCTTGGCCACCCAGTGGTGGTCCAAATCTGCGGCCTTTGACAACCTACAGACAGACAAAGGGTTATTCATGGAGAAAATTGCAATATATACATCACAGATAGCAATTATTTAATGATGTTACAGTCTAGTAAGTAGAAATGACAGGGTGGATCACATATACATATTTATTGGAGTTTTGCTACAATGACAAACGCAGAGCTTACCATTAAATTAGTTCTCAAGGATTATTTTGTTCCAGACTGACACTATAACAAAGTCTGTTTTCTAAAAATGTTCAGGTAAGGTTTTTATCATGGCACAGCACAGACACAACCCTTTTAATGACATTCTGTCATACCATTAACCAAAGTATTACGTTTTCCTGGTTGGTATTACAAGAGCAGCTCTTTTCTGCTTCAAGACAGGTATGAACTTTTCGGTCAGTCTAGGGACTCAGTCCTCTTTAGCAGTCAGGTGGACAGGACAAACAATTTTGTTATCAACACAGAAGCTTCCATAATTTGTGTAGAAGCAGAACCAGTGCTTCACCTTTAATCCCAACACAATACCCCAGGCAAGAGATAAGAACAGTGTAATTACAGTAGCACAACATATAGACTTGTCTGCCAGGTTAAACTAAGCAGCAGTAATGCACTTACCTGTCTGGCTGAAAATAAAACCTTAGGAAAAGTAGACTGAGGTAATCTGATTAGAAAATCTAATCACGCCCAGTACAGATGATTTTATTTTTTAAATTTGGGTCATATTTTATTCTGGATAATTATCTTAAGCTTGACAAACAGCAGTCAATTTTTTTTCCAACTACTACTCATTGCTAAAGAGAAGCCTTATCTCAGGGCGTGCTGTGGTGGCGTAGAGGATAGCGCGACCCGCATTTGGAGGCCTTGAGTCCTCGACTCGGCTGTTGCGGGTTTGACTCCCGGACCCGACGGCATTTGCCCATGTCTTCCTCCCTCTCATTACCCCCTTCCTGTCAGCCTACTGTCAAATAAGGGACACTAGAGCCCGCAAAAAACTCCCTGGTGGGGAAAAAAAACAAAACGCCTTATCTCTCTTTTAAGGATCTTGAGACGATTACTCATGCTTTTATCACCTCTCAGGATGATTGTTATATGTCGGGCTAGCTCCATCATCCCTGCAAGTAGCTCTAGTTGAAACAAAGAAGCATCAACACTAGCTCCAGTCTTAAAATCTCTTTATTGGCTTCCTATTTGTCATCACACTGACTTTAGAGTTTTATTGCTCACTTTTAAATGTCTTAAGTGGTCTAGCCACGTTCTATCTTCACGATCTTCTGAATATCCACACCTTTCAGGGTCCTCCAGTCACTCAGCCAGTTTCTCCTCAGCGTTCTGGGATCAGTTAATATGTAGAGGTGATTGAACATTTGCTGTGGCAGCCTAAGAGTGTGGAATACCTTAAGTCTACATGTCCATGCTGCTCACAGTATAGAATCATTACAATGTATTTTAAAAACTAATTTTTCCCCTGGCCTTTGACATAAGAGAAGCTAATTAGTTCTTAGAAACCCTTTATTGTTCTTATTTATTGTATTAAAGTTTTATTCTATATCTTGCATCTTATAAGTAATTGTGAGGCACTTCGGTCATCTATTTAAATATGCTACATACCGCAAAATAAAACTGTACTTCATCAACTGTCATTTCCTTCACTGTTACATATTTTATTTAAATTTCTATTAATACTTTGTAGACGTGTTTCTATGGTTTTTTTTATATGACTGCGTATCATAAATTTACGATCAACTGATGAATATTAGGGTGGAAACTAATAGGCTTTTGCCTCTTTCTGCACTGCTATTATTTTTATTAATTCTTAATATACTTGATCTGTATTTTAATTGTGCAAACTAAACTGAATAAATTTGACAAACACTAGCATGACGATAGTAGAAGTTAAAGGCTAGACAGTAGAGACAGATGAAAACTACAAATATCTCGGAACCATTCTAGATAATAAGTTAAAAGTTATTCAGAGAACTTGCAGTTAACCTGTTTAATTTTCATCTGTTAAATTGTAATCTGTTTGATGTGTTTTTAACTTAATTGTACATGCACTTTGGGAAAACTCAGTAAAAGGGTGAGCAATGACTGTTTTGTCTCTGAAACTTTTATATCGATAAGTTATCGATAGTTTTCTTTTACAGACCACTTACTGAATCTGTGTTGACATTTTCTCTAGTCTGGTAAAAAATTCAGGTAAAAAAAAATCCATCAAGTAGAAAAATAAATACAATGCTGGGACTTGAACAGTGCAATCTTACAGACCTGTTCAACACACAGATAATTAGGAAAACTAAAGCCATTATTTCTTACAGCTCTCATTATTTACATGACAAGTTCCAGTTTCTGCCTTCTACAGCTCAGACTTCTTTGTATGAGAAGTATTAGGTACAAGCATTCCTTTGTTTTACTTTTTATTGCAGCACAAGACAGGACTATCACTGCCATTTGATTTGTTGATTTTTATTTATTCTACATTATAATGTTGATCATTGTTGTTGGATGTCTGTTGGTGCTCTCCCTGTCTTATATGAACTGCTCTTGATGTTGCTTTGGCACACTGTATTGTTCCTCAGTACAGTGTGATTGATCATTTCTTTGTTTTTATTTGTATTTGTTCCTTCTTTTTTACTTGCGGTAACATTAATTGCCCTTTAGGCCTCATAGAAACCTGAACCTGATGTGGATATTTAAGTTTTTTGCTAAATTTATGACCAACTTTAACTGCAAACTTTATGATTCCTTGCATTTCTTTCATAATACAGGTACATTTCTAACATTTTCATGTGATCAAATTAAATCTAGATTGTAAAAAAGCTTAATAAAAAAGAAAGCGCTATCAAATATAAGCCTAATAGAAGAATAAATCTACAAATTTATGTCAAACTGAAAGAATCCTTCAGTGAACCTAAAAAAAGGCTTTGACGGTTATTTAAAGGACCGTCATTGTAATTCTAAATACCTGATATTTCAACCAGCTTAAAAGTGACAGGAAATAGTGGATAAATTAAGAACAGTACTATTGGACAAAATTTTATGTAAAATATCAAATTGTGTCTGACCTGCCTCACCCTGCAAAAGGAAAATTTCAACTGTAATTTATTTTTTGGCTTTTGAGATGAAAAGCTGGATTTTACTTCAAATGACCAACAGATGGCCCTCTATACACACTGTCATGTCTTATAACGATCAGTGTCTCCAATGAGGCTGTTTTTAGGCCTTCCTCACTCTTTGCCATTCTCAGCCTCTCTGTAATCCTCTATGGCCAGGCGAAGTTTCCGGCGGTGCATTAAACTGTTGACTCCCAAACCCAGCTCCAGGTCTTCATCCGTTAGTCCCAGTAAGACCTGGAAATTGTTAGAACGGACCTGTTACTACAACTCCTGCTTGAGATGAAACCCGCGCTGAATGCAGCTGGCGTTACCTTTCCGCTCTTGACATTTTCCGAGCAGGTGCGGATGTACATAGGCATTGCCATGACAACCTCCAGCCAGGCCTGAACGGTGCCAGCCCTCCACTGAGACATGGGCGTCATTCTGGCCAGCTCCACTTGCTGGAGGCGATCCAGCTGGTCCTCTGACCCGTCTGACAGGCTGAGGCGGGTGGAGCTGTAGAGGCTGTCTGAGTCTGGGTGGGTGAGGGGATGAGGTTCAGATGGGTGATGTGGGTGAAGTTTTTGAGTGGAGGCAGGGGTGGCAGTGAGTTTTGTGAGCAATGATAAGAGCAAAGGCGTTAATGCACCACAACAATAAGAGCTTCAATGTAAAAAAAAAAATAAGCCCATTGGGAGGGAAATCATTTTCTTTCATTACAAGAATGTGCTTGGCAGCTATATTTCTGAAAACAAGGATGCAGCTTTTTATTAACAAGATCCTCACTTAAAAAGTCCATTAACTGGAGCATCTGTTTGAGCTTTTAAAATAACATGACTCATCCATATAAATAAGCCTGCAGGAACCCTACAGTTAGGCGATGTGTAGAGTATTCTCATGCATCTTATATTACATCAATGTCCTGCTGGTACCCTGAATGGATGAAAAGCTATCCCCCGCAGATTTACAACGTTTATCTGAAAAAACATAACAGCTCAAACATTTACATTTTATCAATAAATTATGTTTTCAGGAGGCAAAAAATAAAGGCTAATAAAAGCACTTCCCTTACTCTAGCAGCAGGTGGCGACATCCTCACAGTTCATTATGCATCGCTTCCTTGTATTTGATGTACACAGGAAGTGTGCAGCAGCAAAATTAGCCACATGACTCATGTTTTACATTTGCAAATCTTTGAATTATTACCATACATTTCAATACACCTATTTTGTTTGCTTCGCCCTATGAATGAACATTAGCCACAGCCATCAAGGCTAAAACAGTGAGGCTGCTGGGAAACTAATGAGCCTAGGATAAAAGCATCCATCTTTCAGCTCAGTCATAACATAATGGACAATGCAGACTCTTTGTCCTTGTTGTTCTCTGCACATTCAGCATCCAATTTATTACAGTGTAAAGAAAATTCTATCTATATTTATATATATATATCTATAGATATACAGATGTCAGATTGAATAATGTCCTCTGTCGTAGTCACAAACTTTTGACATTTTGCTCTAAAGCTTTACACAGAAGAAATGAGGAGTGATTGATAATTTTGGTTCTTCTTCCTTTCTGTGTCTCTGCAGGAATAGGCAAACACAAAACTAATCATTTGTTGAGTGTGTTGACTCAAAAAAAGATTTAGGAGTGGACCGACCTTTGTAAACTTTCATTTCATACCTTGCGATTTAAATTAAACCGAATAAACCAATTTTTTGAGAAGAACTTCTGCTTTTCAAAATTAAAGTTTTTTTTAAATTTTTCTATGAAAATCACATTGACAAAGAAAACCCACTTAATGGAGCTTATTTAACGGTGCTTGAGAGAACTAAGCCAATGAGCAAACCTGTTGGGAGTTATTTGTTTACAAAAGACAATCAGAAATCTGTTACTGGATGAATGATTTGACTGAAAAACAGATTCAAATCATGAAAGTATCAAAATTATATTCCGTAGATCAAATACAATCCGCTCTATTTTTGCCTAATCTTAGCTTAGGAAACCCTAAGCCTCGCAGAGTTTCTTGTTCCTGGAGTGATCATATGGAATTTACTGGATTTTAAACTTTATTTGTTTAGATTAAAAACAATATAATTGTGGACACAGCTTGTGCTTAAATGGTAGACATCATGAAACATTTAGAGGCAATTACTCCTGAGCACAGTTGTGCAGATTTTGACTCCATGGCCCCACAATGTTTGCTGAATATTTTCCCTTTTCTCTGTCTGTCTGCTTTCCTCTCAAGTTATGGTAAATAAAGGTTCTTAGCATCACAAAATCTTAGAAAATGAAAAATGCAGGTAAAATATATTGATTGAATGCACCTCTATCACATTCTGTTAACTTGGTTTGACAGGGAGGTTTGAACATAATCAGTCATATTTCAGAAGAGTCATCTGACTCAGATGGGGATAATATCGATGGAAATAGGGTGAAATATAAAGTCTTCTGAAATAAATCAACTATAACTAAAGCCTGCAACAGAGTACAGCCTATACTATTAGAAGATATTTGTTGTTTTGCATGTCCTACTGGAAAAACAAAACGAGACCTCTAAGTTTGTATTTGTTTTATCATTAATGGATTTTGAGAACCTTTGGGTTGATAGTGGAATATAAGAATATCATCATGGATATAAAGTGAAAAAAACTGACCTGTTAGCTATACTTTAGAGTCTGTAAAATGATAGTGGCATAAACAATATTTTGTTGTCCAAACCAAAACAAACAGTGCACAAAACATTGACACTTGATCTGGATAATGTGTGGTGACTGACCTTCGGTGACCTCTGCTCATGCATTTAATAATATCTTTAAAAAATTATAGCAGCAAAATTGAAATTAATCTGACATAAACCAACACTACCACAAGTTTTTCTTTCTTTCTTTCTTTCTTTCTTTCTTTCTTTCTCAATTTTGTTAGATTTGACATATTTGGTGAGTCTAAGTTCACCCAGGTCACAAAAATTGAAAAAAAGCTCTTAAAGAAAAGAAAAAAAGAATCTGCCAAGATATGGCTAATAAAGTAACTGGCCAGTGTATATCATAAAACTTACTGTTGCTCTCAAAAGCCTGTTTATGTTTCAGCACTTACTTTCTGTTTCACACATTACATCTTTTTCTATAAAAAAAAACCTCTACACTTCAACTTGAAGAAGTGCTAAGTCAGGTCAGAGTGTGACGTTGTTTGAAAGTTAGAAGGTATCTGCCAACACAGTTTGCAACCCAGTGCAACTCTTTGTTGAAGCAACAAGAAATCATCTTTCCTCCAACCTCTTTGAATGTGACTGGTTGCTTCTTGGGTCGCTCCACTGTGTTGAGAGTAGGATGGGAGTTTGACAGGAAGGGGTCAGAGTTACAGGTTAGTGCACACATGGTACACACCATTATTGACACCATGCGCTCACACATGAGATCTGACATGGCCTTATCTTCCCTTGTCCCTTTGTTTTGACAAAACTAATGCAGCTTTGTGGGAAATGTAGGGGGAAAAAATAGCTGAAGAAATCAGAGAGGGAAACAGAGGGAAAAAAAGGCCATTTGAAGGCTGCACCCTGCAGCTCCCCCACGTGAATAAAGGGACAAATCAGAAGTAACAACATACAACCACAAAAACACTTAAACAACACAAACACAGGAAAAGAGAGGACAGCCACATAGAAATCATTATCATTTATTTTATTTTAAAATAATCTTATTTTTTTGTTTTCTTTTTTTAGCGTAACCTCGTTGCCATGCCTTAAAAAGTTGCTACTATCTACTTCTAAATATCTCAGTTCCACACTGAGGCCTACATCTCTGACTTTAAATAAAACTCTTCAATAATAATAACAATAATATTCATCTCATTTCTGTAATGCTATCTCATTTACAAAAAGTAAAATATCTGTGGCAGAATAAAAACACACCGTGGCTCAGAATATGAAATCATACAATGCTGCATTTGATATGTAGTTTCCCCAGTCAGCAGGTAAAAACTGGTTAAATGAAAACCTAAAAGTAGCCTGTGCTTTCCTATATATTATTTGATAATGAATACCTTAATTGGTTGAGTTGTTCCTATAAATACAACGAAATATGTGATGATTTATCTTTGAATTTCCTACAAATTATTTTCTGTTTTTGTCACGCCTAAATGTTTCAGATAATCAAGCAGGTGACAATGTCCAGTCATATGTTATTGTCTTAAAACTCAAGCATGCTTGAGCCATGAAGCTTCACAAGGCTCCATAACGCGACTCTAGCACACTAGCAAATCTGCCTCAGAACCATAAAAAAAAATTAAGATCTTCAAGTCAAAGTTTGGAATTAAATCTGAATTAAAGGGTTTGGTAATGACTTAGAGTAGGCTATTTAAAACCCTCCAGTGAGGCTGATTTACATACTGGGGCAAAGAAAAGTGGACTAAATTCCTCCACAGTGATGTAAAAGACTCATTGCCAGTTATTCAAAATACCTGATGGAAGTTGTTGCTGGGAAGGGTGGAACAACTAGTAGCTGGTTTTAGAGGGCAATTATTTTTTCACGCAAGGGCAGGTTGCTTTGGATAACTTAACGAATTAAAATCATAAATTGAAACTGCATTTTAAATTTACTCAGCTTTTCATGTCTTATATTACAATTTGTTTGATGATCTGAAACATTGAACTGTGACCATGTTAAAAAAAATAATAATAAAAAAAAAGTCTGGCCTGGAAATACTTGTCCAAAGAGCCTCTTTTCTCGTAAAGTCTGATTAAAAAATAACTCCAGTGCTATCTGGCACTGTTTTTTTGGGGGGGGTTGGTACAGCTAATGAACATCCAGTGATAATTTAATGTCAGGGAGAGAAGAAATTTCCAGTGGGGGCAGTGCAGACTCCAATTTGATCCAGGATGAAAAGAATCCTGTGTCTCTGGACATTCTTTGGCTTGAAGAAATGTTATTAACCTTTAACACAGAGCTAATTGCTTTTTTTCCCCCCCAGTAGTAGCTTAAACTGAATAATGTTTAGTGAGCTCAGGGGGTCACCTGGAAAGCAATGCTTTTACTTGATTAGTATGCTTAAGACTTGATTTCTAACCTCCCGAGATGACACTCGTCAGTGTTAGAGTGTTTTGTTTAATGTACGCTTCTTTTAATTGCGGTTCCAGCTATTAATTAAAAACAACTTTGATTCCAGCAGTCTGCAAAAATCTTGACCATCAGTTTTATATCTAGCTTCTAATTTTAGACAGGCTCCTCCACTATAATCCAACCCCAGCAGCTTTTCGGAGTATTAGCATAATGATAGCTGCGAGCAACTGCGAGATCAAGTTAAAAGAAAATGGGAAAAAAACTATGGATGTTTAAAAATAGTGTTGGTTTCTTGACAACTTTGCTGATCTTGAAATTTCCAAATTGATTTCCACATGGAAATGTTGCCTTGGAGACACAGAATAAGGCTAAATTGCTAAACCCTAACAGAGTGATCAAAGAAAATGAAAAGGTCAAGTTTAAAAATCAAAAAGGATACATTTGAATCTGACAAAACCATGAACAAACATCATGAAATCAGTAACTGACCTCTCTTTTTTTTTTAAAAGTGCCTTCTTGACAACATATGCAACACAACCTTCTCAGCATGCTTGGGGGACTGAGGTTATTTGCATGCATGTTACATGTTCAGGTGTGTGCAGGGTCTTGCATAAGTATCCCTCGAACATTTGGATATTTTGTCACATCACAGCCACAAACTTCAATGGATTTTATGTGATGGACAGACACAGAGCAACCCATAACCATGGAGGCATTCATGGTTAATCTAAAAAATCTGAATGATGTAGAGTCCATTTAGCTCTCCTTACTCTATCACCCCATAAATGCCAATATAACCGTCTGCCTAATGATTACCGGTTACCTAATTTGTACACACAGTCTCTTAGAATAAGTCCAATTAATCTATCAAGGACGTTTGAGGACACTAATCCACAAGCAGCACCATAAAGATCAAGGGTCACTGCAGGTACATCAAGGTTAAAGTTTTGCTGCAGATTAAATCTGAGTTAGATTACTAAAAAATACCTTTTAAAATTTTAGCTTATCACAAAGCAATGTTAAAAGTGCCATTAATACCTACTAAAGCAATGCTTGGGGGACAAATCTGGCCCACCATAGCTTTTTATGCCCTTTAGACTCCAGACGCTAAATTACATCAATCAGTATCTCTGGTTTTTAGCAATCACAGAAATTCACGCAAAATCAATGGATCCCTGTATTTTTGTCATTCTAGTGCATAACTGTTAGTTTGTTTCAAAATTTCCACCATAAATTGTGAGAAATATTGGTAACTTTCTCCAGTAAGGGGCAGTATTTCTTCAATATTATTCAATATTATTTCTTCAATATTATTTAACTTTAATAAGTACTTATCAAATGCAGTGACGGCTATTTGTTAATATCTTTGATATTAGTTTGTTAAGGAGTTTTATCAATGCATTCTGGCTCATGAGAGAAGCAGCCAAGATGCCTAATTAAAACTTAGAAGGAGCTACAGAGATCCACATCTCAGATGGGACAAAAACAGAAAACTCTTAGCTGTTCACTTAACAAATCTGTCCTCAAAGAAAGACGGACAAGGAGAAAGACATTGTGAAAAGACAGTAATAAACCAATTTTACATCAACTCCATCTGCCCTCGATTCTATTTTGCGAGCTCTCAGTTAGACTTGTACAGCAAGATCTGTGGTCAGGTGAAAACAGAATAAAATGTTTTGGCCTAACGCCATGGTAAAACACATTGGTGGCAGTATCATGATTTGTGGGAAGCTGGTTAGAGTTGATAGAAACATGGATGGAGCGATCCTGGAGTAAAAATCTGTTATAGATATAGAACAGATATACAACCAGAGCATCGATTGGATGGAATGAAATAATTATTTTGCAAAAATGTGGAGAAAAGAAAAAAAATTAAGGGGTATGAATACCTTGACAAGGCACTGTACGTTCTATCTTAGTAGATAGAAGTCATGTTTTTTGGGGGGGGTTTTTGCATTTCCTGTTTGGCTTCATTATGCTGTGGAACAAATGGCTCAGCGTAGAAAGCTGACCCCGTGCTCAGCGGCTCATTTGCAACCAGTTAGAGCCCCTGTTCAGTTTTTGTTTTCTGAGGAATGTGATAAATGATAATCGAATTGTTGTTGGAACTGAGGAGTCTGCATGTTGCCTACAGGAAACTGTTCTCATCATGGCTGTGTGAAAAAGGAGGGGAGGACCAGGCAGGACAAAAAAAAAAACAAAAACAAAGGGGCTTTGAGTTGTGAGGGGAATTTGTGTCAAAATGAACAAAAGTTAATTGGAACATGGAGACATTTACAAGCACAGAGTGCACAACAACCGTTGTTATTTACAGATACAGCAGTCCTTCAAGTTTCCAGCTTTTTGAAAACAAAAAGTCAAGAAGAAGATCCAGTAACACAGCTTTAACAGAGCAAGTCAACATTGTTGCTGTGTTTCTATTTACAGAAGTGTACATACATACAGGTGCAATGTGTTCAATAAGAGTTACACTTCGGCGAAGCAAGACGCGCCTCTGGCTCCTGACTCGACCTCTGACCGTTGGCCTAACAACGCACGTGCACCCCGACACGAACACACCCACACGTACAATTATCCCCCTTCTGGTGGGGCTAAACAGGTGCATGTATTATATTATATCTACACACTCCAACATCCATCCTCTCACACATTAAATGCATCGTGGTCCACAGGTGGGTTCACTCAGAGAGCTGTGCTTTTACCAGTCTGCATCCTCTTCTATGTAATAATCAGGTGTGGAAGTACCATCAAACAAACCGGGGTCCAGAGATTTGCGTTGCTTTCCCCGGGCAAAGACACGCGACAGCGAGCCCAGCCCCATCTTCTCTTTCTTCTTCTTACGCTTCGCCTCCTCCAGATCTTCTAGGGACTGCAGGAGGAACAAGAGAGGATAAAAACTGAACTGACGACCACAGAAAAGGAGCGTTACAAGAGCAGAAGAGGTGCAAAAAAATACCAAAAGAGATCACAACAGAAAGGAGAGATGAAACTTTTCATGCTGTTGGGCATGCACCTATTTACTACCCAATTTGTTTTTGTGTTTTTTGTTTCTTTAAATCACCACAAAAAAATTCATATCACGTCTCCAGAGTGAGTGCACAACAGAAATCTATGGGGCAAATGTGAACTCAGCCAAAAGGACGGCGAGGGGGAAACAACAGCAGCCAGGCAGTGGAACAGTCAGCAGTTACTACGAGAGCAGAACAGGTGATTACTTGGGAGGTCGCAGAGGCGGGCAGCTCTTACATTGCAGAGGGAGTGAGTCCGGTGACGTGGCGAGTTTATGTCGCTGGGTGTAGACGACCGATCTCCCTCCACTGCAGAGGCGTCAGAGATGATGGAGGGCTGACGCGAGTGGATGGGGCTCACTCGCACCGCAGCCACTAAACGGGACAAGAGGGGAGAGAGGACAGGCTTACCTTTGTCTCGGGAGTGTGGGGCACCAACGGTACAAAATGAGGGAAAAAAATAAAAAAATATGGTGGACTCTCAGTATTAGTACAAAATCACAGAATAAAATTAGCTTAAAAGATAAATGGAGGAAGAAAACGAGGGAATATTTTTCTAACCAGCTGCAGTTGCTAAGCAACAGGGAAACAGCTTCACAGAGGTTTAGAGAGTGTGTGCTCGAACCAATGAGACTGATACATAAAGTACAGCCAATTGCAATGCAATTTGGAGTTCGTGACTGTTCCCACATCTTCCCTGTCTTCTTGTGTTCGTCAGCGACTTCCTCCAGATGTCCCCAATTAGTTAGCAACTGGTGTGTGGATCTACGGCTGCCATTTAAAACAATGCATTTTAAGGGTTTTGTACAGCTGCAAGGCTAATTTATGCAGCGTTTTCTCTACTTTATTGCTTTTTTCTATGCTTTTTTTAATGTCAGAAGCCATTGCTTGGCAGAGCCCGTAGTAGCGCCTTTCCAAAAACATCAGAATTTGTGTGTAGTAACATAAGTCCTGCCTAGGAAGTGTGGGGCTCCTGCTGCACCCCCGTTTAGTGGTAGCTGTGGGATATAGGAATTCAACAGAAACTTTACTCTTACAGCAACACAGAACGTTTTGTTCTTTCACGAGACTGATGATAAAAATACTATTAGCAATATGCTTGCAAAGTAAAGGGAAATAAATAAAATATCACATTTGAGAATGGAATGTCCAGTTGTTATTTCTATTTAAGCACACCAATATTATCTATACAGCACAGAGTTACAAAAGTAAAAAAACTGGCTGTTTGGGATATTTTTATTGATTATGCCAAGTAATCATTTAGATTATTGTTGTAGTATTTTTTCCATACTGAAGCTTTTACGACAATACCAAGATTAAAATTTCTCTAACAAAGAGTGGCATATATGTCAGTGATCAAAATACTGGCAAGCCAGCGAAGGTTGTCTGCATATGTATTTATGTGTATTCAGAAGTTGTCTTTTGTTTTTACAAAAACATAATAAATGATTTATAAGAAATATGATTTTTTTTGCAAATCTCTCAACACAAACTCAGTCTTACAGTGGAGTGAAGAGTTCTTGACTGCATCGAGAGCGCTGCAAATACTACTGATATATTTTCTATCTACATGATGTAGAACTGAGATCCTCAAGAAAAAGTAATTCAAATTTCAAATGTGATTTTGCAATATCTCTAGAGAAACAATATCAGAACTGCCATTAAATCCTTATTTTATGTCTTTATTTACAAGCTTACTAAGGATTGACAAAGAAAAAACTGGAGTAATGGACCTCAAGGTGTGTTTGATCTGTTCACTGATTTCTGCTCCATAAACATTTATGCAGTTCTCCATATTGGTAATACTGCGGACATCTTGTAGATACAATTGAGGGTAACTTTCTCTGGCAAACAGAAACATGAAACCTGTTCCAAAGAAAGGAGTCACACTTTTGCACACGAGAAATGGTCTGAAAACTACGTGTAACCCTGCACTGATTTTCCATATTGTGGTTCCACAAATCTGAATGTAATCAATGCTTTAAACAAACAACACATCTCTTAATAAGTATTCAGTTTTGGAAATTGTGCTCTATTTTGTTGGGGGGCTAACTCCAGTGCAGCTTTGCTACAGTGAAACCCTGACATAGTTTGTATTTGCATTAAAGTATAACAAAGTTCTAATTACACTAGAAAACGTACTAGAAAGCGGCACTTAAATTTCAAACATAGCGTCGCCATTCCTTTTAGACTAATGCTTGCAAGTCATACGAGATCCTGCTTCTTTTTCGACACTGACAAAGATGAAACCTGAAAAATGTCAACATAAAAATTCAAACAAGTATTCCATTTAGGACTGACCACATGCATTTAACATGCAACTTATCCTTGGCTGCCACTTCAGAGGAAATAAAGCGCATGACATAACATAGCTGGAACATCATAATATTTAGCAGATGGCGCGATTTAATGCGTAGAGACCAGCTTCACGTGAGCATGCAGTTTGTAAGCAATGGAGCCACAATCTCAACATGTTACCAGGCAATCTGCCCTCATGTTGGCCTACCTTGTCTGTCAGTGGGATGGCCTGTGTGGACGTAGAGGGTCTGCTGACTTTGCCTGATGGCAGCAGTCAGGGGAAGATCTGCCTGCATCACCCACTCCTGGTTGTTGCCATTGACGACCGCCTCCGTGGGCATGGCCAATGAGTGACGCTTGGGCACATCCTTTGTCAGCGTGGCTAGTGACTGTTTGGCCTTAAGGAGATAGACAGACACACGCACATGTTCATGCTGCACAGCGTCGTTTCACCGCGCTTGTTTCTGAGCGTGATGCTGCTTCCCTGGCTCTCGTTATTATTATTTTTACGCCCTGTTTTATTCGCAGACATGTTATGCATCCAGAAAGCTACAACGAGTTTCCCAACGTGTGCGTGCACACAGATGTGTGAGCTTGCCTCCTGGCTCATCATGTTGCACTTGTATCTGGAATAATCTGTCTGTTTTCTCATTCTCTTTTTGATGTGAAAAATCTCTCACTCTCACTCCTGGGAATGCGGACAAAGTTATTCAATAAAAAAAAATAAAAATAAAAAAACATTTAAAAAAAAGAGGGGGGTTACTGATAAGAGGCATGAAGCGTTTGTTGCTTAAAGGGTGGAAGCTGGGGGGTTGGTGTTGTGCAAAATAACTAAGGAAATGAAAAACAATTAAGTCTTTCTATAACTTTAATGAATACAATTGCTTTGAGGCGTTTTCTTTTTCACACACAACAATGAGCTTCTGCAGCCTTAGAAGATATGCTTTTCACCCCAAAATATGCTCAGAAGAAAAAATATTCTTTCATTTTTTTTCCCCCCACCAGCCTGTGTTTTCTGATTAGCTGTGACATGTTGCTGTTTAAAAATCGCTTCAAATATTGTTATTGTTCAAATCTTATTATCATGCCGAGCACAGCACGCCACAGTTCACCACCACAATCAGCTTCACTGCAATCACATCTACTTTAGTGGTAGTCAAACAATTATCAGTCACTTTTTTTTTTTTCACATGCAAATCTGGATACACTCAAAAATGTCCAGCGCAATTAGGTGTCAGAATACAGATGAGTTTTATAGCATTCAGGGTGATCACTGTTCTAATCTGTGGCATTTCCCATGTTAGGATCACTGGGGTCAGACAAGGGTGGGCTGGGGGATTACATAAAAAAACAAACAAAAAAAAAACAAAAAACGTGCATCTGAGGTGGAATGCTTCCCAGAAAATCAAAACTGGGTGACAGGTAAGGGAGATTTCCGGGGAGAGTTGGGATCAAAACAGGTGAAATTTATTTTCAAATTGTGGGCCTGTCTTACCGCCGTGACCCTAGGAGAGTAGTCCCTGTCCACAAGCCGCTCAAACACCCGGAACTCCATTCTCTGATTGACACAGTTACTCATCTGGGGGGTTGGAGACATGAGGAATCGCTGTGTTGCAAATTTAAACAATTGCTTTTGTTTGTTTTAATCAAATGTTTTAAGTAAAACACTGTATGTGACAAACTATACACAGCACTCTAGCACTTCTTTAGTATTTTCTTCATGCTCTGCAGTCATTTATATAGTATATACCTACTAACACTATGAAATACAAATATGTATAAGCAAAACATAATGTAGTGGTAAAAGTAAGTAAATGGTTTGTTTCCATTTCTTTTTGTTGCTAATGATCATACCGCCTATAAAAAAATCAATATCCTGTACGGAAAAGGATTAGGACCACTTAAAAAAACTGAATTATGAGAAAAATGTCAGAAATCTCAGATTAAAGTCTTTTTTTTTCTTCCTTTTTCAGTGGCCCTAATCCTCTTCCATACCTCTTGGCATGGACTGGTGTAAGAAAATGAATTACAGCAAAACTGAACAACATGATCTTACTCTAATCAAAACAGAAAAGCAACAATCATGTTGCTGCTAATTTTACGAAACATATTGCTCATTACATGTATGACATAAACAGTTTTTATAGTCTTTTTAAAGAGATAGACAGACCTAATCATAAAAAAACAAGCATTTGATTCTGTTAAGTGAAAGAAAAGTGTCATAGCCTTGTTTTAGTAGGCGGTGTACAGCAGCAGGTTGGGGAGGGACAGAAATGTGTTTTTTTTTCTCTGGAAAGCCAAAGCCCCTTCTCTACTTCACATTGAAATCATGGAATAATCTGTTTTCATTTCATAGATAAGAGCCAAAAAAAAGCTACTAACAGAAGCTAGGGAGCTAAGAGTTTAAGTTCCTATAAATTTTACTGAAATATTAACTAGGCTTCTCAGGCAATTTTATGAGTCTTAAGTCAAGTCTGTTCATAAATTCAGCTGTGGAAGAATGTAGCAGGAAAAAAAAGAGTCTAATTTGGCAAAGCTAACTAGAATCTGGCTTCTTGCTACTCTTTATTTATATCAGAAAAGTTTAAATACAAACAACGTTTCTGCATCTTATAGCAAGACATGACTATGTTCTCTAGAAAAACCTAGTAAAATAAACATTTTCTTTTATTTAAACTTTTTGTATTTAGTTTGTCACTCCGCTATAGATTTCACTGCCTCATCCTGAATGCCTCTTTCTGTTAAACAAGCCCCCTCATATCTGTTCCTCTGTCTCACCATGGCGAGTTCAGCCTCCAGCTCCTTGATGCGGTTCTCCTTGAGGTCGAGCTGGGAGCGCAGCATCCCTGTGTGCTCCGTGGCCTCCTTGGTCTGCCGTCTCAGATCCCACTTCTCCCTCTCCAGGAGGTCTTTCTCCTTGGCCAGAGCCTTTACTGCATCCTCGCTCTCCTAGCCGACACACAGATCCTGATGGATCGGTTCACATATAAAGCCCTACCGCATGACTCAGACGTGGAAAAAAGTGACTAGAATTGTCTTGTCGCTCTACATGTTTAACTGGTTTTATTAGGCAAAATAGCAGAAATAAGAGTATCACCGTTCATCTGCACACACTCCACTCAAATATTCACAATCAGAGTAAGGACTCTAATTTAACTGTCAAAGCTTCACAGATGCAGATGATAATGATCATCTTTACCTGTGAGGTGTTTTTGTGCAATGCCAAGCCAATGAGCACAACAACAAAAGTTCCAGGCATGTACGTTTGTCAACCAAATGCGCCATGCGAGTCTATGAGCATGCCATACTTTCCTGTGCTGCTCGTAGTTGCGTATGAAGTCCCGAAGCTGCTCCTCCCGGCTCTCTAGTGTGGCATAAAGCTGCTGCATCTGGTTCACCAGGTCGGCCTTCTCCGCCTTGAGACGTTTGCGGTCCGACTTCATGGCTGTGTTAAATAAAGAGTAGAGAAAAAGAGAGAGAGAGAAATATAGAAAAAGTGACTGTGGGTTGTGAGTGAAAACTGAAGATTTTTAGAAAGATTTTGTTTTTGCGCTGTCCACCATTTACATTTTATAAATGGTTACAAGGTGCTAGTAATGACTTTTTTAAATCAATCATTCACATTTATGTGAGATGCTTTTATTGTGTTAGCCAAATCACTTTTTTACTACTGCTCTCATCTAAGGTACATCTACTAATGTCCACTGATAACTTTATTTGGATGAAGTTCAGTAAATGTGAAATATTTTCCCAGTCCTATAAGATTCTACCCATTTACAACCCCTGATGGGTTGTAAATGGGGATAGCTTCGTCTCTAAAGTCCGGCCATCCAACAGTACTTTGTACATAGCTCATATTTTGTGACACCAGGTGAGGGTCAGACCGTAGGCAGACTACTAAAGTGAGAGTTTTGCTATTTATCTTCACCCTTTCTTTATCAAAATGGACCAGAGAAAAACCCACATCCATCTATTCATCTCTCGCTCCATCCTGTCTTCCCTAGAGAACAACACAGCAAGATGCTTTAACTCCTCTGCAGAGAGAAAGACCGACTCCATGGTCAAAAGGAAGCTGTCAACATTTTTCTGTTAAGAACAACAACATTAGAACTCTCCAAGTTTATTAAAAATCTGATTTTTTTTGGGGGGAGTTTTCGCTGAACTCGCTGTGTTGATTTTAAGCAGCTCACTACATTTTTCAATCAGTTGGTTTTAGTTTAATAAAATTATGTTTGTTTCTTTTCAACATGCATGTACTTCATTATTCCTGTTTTAATTATTTATGATGTCAGTCTTTCCACTCTCAGAATTCTGTAAACCACGTCTGATTTTATCTGTTAGTCAAACGTTTCTGTGAATGTTATTTTTTTTCCATGCCTTGCCATTGTTTAGCTCATAATGTTTTCTTCTTCTTTGTTGTTTTGTGTTTTGTTTGTCTTTGCTTTCTGTTTCAGTCTTACATAAAGCACTTAGTGGTGCCCTCCTTGTGTAAGAACAGTGCTCCATAAATAAAGACTAATTTGACTGATTGATTGATAACAAAAATGTTCTTGAGCATCTTCCTCAAATCCAGAGAAATAGTCTATTTTATGAGCAAGTGTGGTTCACAAACTCCACCCTCTCTTTACTCGTGGTAGGAAGAACATGAAGCTCCTTCAGATATGAAATGTTTGTGAAAACCTGCCTCTGGTCTAACATGGCCACACCTTGATAAAGAGGAGAATCGCGCAAAAGCCCTTGTGTCAATCTGTCCTTCTGCTGCTGCCTTTGGAAGAGACTGGGACCTGCAATTCATCTCTCTCTCTCTCTGCCACACGCATACTGTAATCCTCTGGCACCGCACCCACGCGTCGTCATAAGAAATTACAGTTCGCAGTGGTTATTCAGAGAAGTGCTAATTTTCTCAAAGACTACATCTTCGTCTCTCCTCCGCACCGCTCTCTGTTCCCGCTTTCTCTTGATCTGCCTCCTTGTGCACAGCTGTTTAGCCAGACTGTTAAAATGTATTTCCTGTCGGACAACAACCATATTTGGCCAATTTATAGCCTTTAGTGTAAGATTTGTATTTCATCTTCACTTGGACATCTGGTGGTAGGGCTTTATATTTTATAACAGTACAAGCTTTTTTTTTTCCTTTTAATGCTTAACTATCTTTTATTATTTTCCAACAAGACAGCTCTGAGTAAATAAATACATCAAAGGCTAAATATGAAATAGAACAGAGAAGTTTTGCTTTAGAAACTTAAGCAAAGCGGAAGAGCAGTTGTTCCAAGCGGATTTCTTTCCTTCCAACCCTTTCATATCTCGCTCTAACACTCAGTCGAAATGGCAGAATCCAGCACTACAAACAGACCACACTAGCTGGCAAATGAAGACAAAAGCCATCCCTCACTGACCAAGAGAAACAGGAAACCTCACAGCACCTGCCTCGGGGAAATGAAATGAAAGCTGTCTTTGGGACGAGCCAAAAGCTCCGCCGCTGCCGCTCCACATCCTGCACCTGCGACGGCTTGGCAGCGACGACGCTCCTGGTGTTGGATGCAAGAAAGCACTCAGTGTGACTCTGTGAATGGATCCAGTCACTGCTGCATAGCAAACAACTATTAGATACCAATTAAAATCTGTCAATAAACACTTTTTTTGTGCTCTGTTTGCCCTGGAGCTCAGTCTTGTTGAATAACATTTATTAACAGGGGAGAGATGCAGAAGCTTGTGCACGTCTCTTCTCTCTGACAGTCATAATTATGACTAACGTGCACTGCAGTCGGTCCAACTCTTATAACACCAAGTTGCGGCTGAAGTTAATATGTCTGGATGTGGAAGAAGACTGCAAAGTGAGTAGGAAGCAGAAAGAAGAGAGATGTGCACCCGCTGACGTTTTTCTGTATACAAAGGACAACCCCAGTTTGGTTTTGGTCAACAGGAAAAATACTATGTTTGACAGAAAACTAACACCCTTGAGTGTAATTACCAGCTGAAGCATGGTGGTGGCAGCATTATGCTGTGGAGATGCTTTTCTTTCAGGAGGAACATGGAAGCAGGTCAAAGAGGATGGATGGAAGTAAATAATAAACGATGTTGAAAGAAAACATGCCTGAGTGTTTTTTGTGAGCAGAATAGATCAATGTTTGTACAACAGACAATACCTTAAATTTATAAACAGAACTAATGTAATTTATCTCAATAATTTTAAGATATTTAATCAGCCTCCTTGATGGAGCAGAATATTCAAGTTTCATGTAAATAAACACACAATAATCAGCTTTTTTATTATTATTATTTGGGATTCTTACTCAAAAATGCTTTTCTGCAAAACAGCATGCAAGAGCCAAAGTGGGAAAACTACTGTCACCTAAAAATAGTGGAGTTTACAGCTCTCTCCAAAGTTTACCTACTCCCATTATTCAGTGTTAACAAACACACTGAGCTGTATCATGCTCTCCTGACCCGCTCTCCGAAATCTGCATAAGTGGTTATCAGCTCGCCGCACAAAGGCTCTTCTGCTACCAAATCCAAAGTGCTTTGCCGTATTTTAATGTGAGACTCTAGTAGTCTAGTGTTCTAAAAGCTTTTGTCTACCGCGCTTCTGCATGGTGCTTCCCTGCTGGAGGACTTAATAAATGAGCCAACTCATAAGCTACTGCACTGAAGAAGAGGCTTTGTCAGTCTGTGTCAGTTTTAAAACTTAGTTCAATCTGTGGTTTTCAACATTTTTATGTCTTTGTACACGTTGTGCTCAGTAGTTTTAGTCAGTGTAATAAAATACATATATTTACAGTAACTTTTAAAAGTATACAAACCCCTGCTAGAGGCCTTGATACATAACTATAAAATCTGTTCCTCATGTCATACTTGTCCTGTAAAACTGAACAGCAAAATAAATCTGTCAGAAGGAAGATAAATAGAGCAGCTTCAAGAAACAGGTTGCATAAAAGAACTACTTTGTTGATCAGTCCCATCATTTAGTCTTCTTTGGTAGAAAAAAGTTTGTTTTAAGACTTTCCTTTGAAAGTTCTCTGAGAACTATAGATTTAGCTACAGGACAAAAATGATTAAACTGGTGAATTCAAGAAAACTTATGCAGAATTTAAGGTCGTGCATGAACAGTTTTCCAATCTTATTTACAAAAGTAAGCTAGCAATGTTTCATGCATTTATCATATGAAGAAAACATTTTATCCAGTTCTCCCAGCCAGCCATTCGTTGGAGGATTAAAGACCCTGACAGGTCATTCTCTGACCTTTCTTTGGATAACATAATTTGTTCAATATCTACATTTTCATTTGAATAAATAAATCATAAGTGACTTATTGAGACAAATAAATGATAATCTAAAAGATAAAATGATGTATGACACATACATTGTCACATTCTTCCATTTTCAATGAGCATCCATTGTGTGGTTGCATAATATTTGTATGAACCAAAAGGTGTTAAATGGTATTTAGTTTGAGAGAGAAAAAAAAATCCATTTGATGAATGCTTATTTCATGAGGAAGCAAATCACCTCCTCTTTGCAGATTCACACAGTCTGTACCAACAGCAACGACATGATATCCATTTCACATCCCACTCACTCCTTCAGTGTGATTCATTGATGGGGTTCATTAGCATGTGTTCCCTATCGATTAGAGCGCAAATGAAACAAAATCTGAGCCATGATTTTAAGGAAAAAAGTTCCTGCCATTCAGCTAAATACAGCACCCACTTTACTTACTTGATGGACCAGTTAAATAGTTTTCATATTAAACTAAAAAAAAGAACAACAATATCTAATCAAAGTACATTATGTCTTAAATGAAATCACAAGGGCCACATTCATTGGCACCTCTAAAATTTAATAAAAATAGGTGTAACTGAATATTTTCTTTTATTCTACTGAGTGTTTTAATTGTTCAAAGTGTCTATGAAGCCTCATTTTTAATCAAGACTCTGTTTTTACATGCCGAGTGTAAATATGAAGGTCTATTTTTCTTAGCAAATCCTGAATACGATAAAGGCAAGAAAACATGCCATTCAAGTAAAGGTAGTTACATGTTGATCTTCAAAAGCAATAGACTAGCAGTAGAAAAGTTGGAATCAATTAAAACTGTGACAAACATTTCCCTGACAGCAGCCAGGTTTTACACGCAACTAGGGAAGTGAAGAGAGGAGAATGGATGTAAATGCATCTCCAGTTGGTCAACAAATTGAGCTATGGGTAAAATATTGAAATAAAACTGTAAATAGATATCAAATATGCACACTAAAATTGATTATATACTTTGTGGAAAAGCCTGTTTTGGTTGTGACAACTTAAGGTGTTTCCTACATTGAGAATAACTTATCACATGAATTACTTAGGTGTGATTTGGACCTATTCTTCCACATAGAAGCTTTCAGGTCTTAGTGATCTGAAGTTCCTCTTAGTGAACTTCGTCCTTCAGTTCCTTATACAGACATTTAGATAGACATTTGCTTTTAAGTTCTTTCTTGGAAACCACTTAAAGATTCTGTGGCTGAGTATTTCACAATCACGTTCATTATTAATTCATCACCAGATTCTGATCTGATTATCAATAATGCCCTGGTAAATTTCACCTTCCATTCTTCCTTCAATTATATGTGAACTGTCAGTACCATATACTGTAAAGTATTCCACTCCCTGATATTCCCACCTAAAAGCTTTATTGTTGGCATGTTTTTTTTTTTGTTTTTTTTTCAGTTGATGTGTTGAAAATCTTTTCCTTCAAACGTGACGTGTGTATCGATATCCAGAGAGTTCAGCTTTGGCGTTAATCCAACGAGACCACATTCGCTCAGTAGTTCACTGGCTTGTACAGATATTTTGTAGTCAACTTTAAAAACAAGTTTCAACATGTTTGTTCTTCAGCAGGGGGGTCTTGTTCAGTGAGTGTGCACAGCAGCCATTGCCTTTGAGTGCATTTTTGTTTTCATTGGATAAACTTTATCTGTAACTTCCAGGTCTGAGGCTCTTTGTGAGAGCTTCATGCCTCCAGTTTATGGTAAAATTATATTTGTTTGACTCCATATACTGGTTCAAACTGCGTTCACTGGAGCATTCATTTACAGCTGCGTTTAATGCAGCTTTAACCAATGCCAATAGTATTTTGCAATTTTGTTGTTTTTCCAATTGTAAAACTCTGCGCAGTACTTTTTATACATCTTCATATAAAATCAGCTGATACCGAAGACACTTTTGCAAATGATAACAGAAGGCTGGTTTCTTGGCTTCTTGAGCATCCTTTTCTTCATCTGGACCACAATATTGGGCAAAAGTAGCACACAATGAGTTTGTCAGATGTAAAATCAATTGTTTTTTGATTTTATACAAAATCATATACAATGTAAAATTTGTTAAATATAAAATCAGTGGGTCTAAATGCTGCTGGAAAGAAGGCTGAATAAGTGGCTAGCTCGGACTCTGGAGGGAGGATCTAGAAAAATCCTCCAGAAGATCTTTCTAGATCACTCAAAGATTCCGCTCTCTTTATGCTTCAACTCTGTGAAATGTCTTAGGTGAAGAACTCAATTGGTCCCTGCTGGGAAAATGGGGTTATGTGAAGTAATTAAAGCACAGGTGCAGATAAAAGTGGCAGCAGAGACTTTGTAAAAATGTTCTTTTTTAAGGTAAGATAGTTTGACAAGTAGATTAGCTCAAAATAAAAACTAGATTTTTCCAAAATGTTCATTTTGCGTGTATGATGCTGCACTGTAAGGCTTTTCTATATTTTTAGCACATCTTTATCAAAGGCGTCCATAAATGTTGATGGCAGAAAAGTCTATAAACAGTAGTGAAATCTGAACCTGGACTACAACATAGAGCCTTGCAATTATATGCTCAGGTCATAACTAGATCAAAAAGACAATGATAAAATTTCCTTGAAAAATGAATGGGAATGCACTCCATACTGATAGTACGCCATAAAACTACAGTTCTAAAGAAAAGCAAGAGGCTTTAACTCAAACTGTAATATAGTTATTTCTGGTGAGAACAAAAGAGAGAGAAGTCCATTGAATGTGGTTTGGGGTTTTAAATCTGCCACTGAATATTGAATTGGGAACCTTGTGGCAGCACAGAGATTTCACCTCCTCTCTTCCTCTGTAAAACCAACCTCATGCACCGGCTGAGGTTGATTCATTTCTGGTGTGATGATTGCAGGTGGCCTGACCTAATGAAGCTACTTTTTCAGCCTGACTTCTTTTAATAGGAAAAGAACAGACTTGACTGTTTGTAACAAAGAACATGCTCCAGTTTGAAGAAGAATGACGTCACAAACCACAAAGAGCTGTGAGGATGTTGAAGATGTGAAGAAGAACATTGTAAACTGAGAAATAATGGGGATTTTAAAGTGAAGCTGCATCAGAGCCCACGTTAAATGCAGCATGCAAACACCCATGAGCAGATAACTGGCTAAACAACCATGGCAGAGTAATTAAGGATCCCTTTTCACACTTGCAACATTAGGAATCATTATTCAGTTAGTAACTTGGAATATGAAGTTCTATAATCTGATATTAAATTTATTCTAATGGTCAAGTTCTGTCATTTTCTTGTGTGACAAACTCTCTGGTGGTGACTTTAATCTGCAAATGCTTCCTTTTCTGATCTTGAACGCTCCATGCCTAAAATAAAAGCTACCAGGTTTAACTGACGTGCTGAAGTTCAAAGTTATCAGTGTCAGCAGTGTTTTTAACATTAAGACAGAAGGAGCAGGGAGACGTAAGAACCTGTTTAAAAAAAGGAAACTGTATTTTTTAGATGTGGTTTAGGTCATAAGAGAGCTAGACTTTTAGTAGGTAACAAAATGGATGAGTCTCTGTTTCATCTGTTTGACCTTTCGACCTTTGTCTGCCATGGACAGGCCCTGTAAATGTAACTGTCGACAGCCTTTGGAAAATCTCAGAGTTAAGGTAGGGATGTAAAAGCTACACACGAAAAGTGCTGTTTTGCTATGCGAGCTGTACTAATGGTGCTACACACTAATGCAACAAATCCAGCTTGAAATGTCAGCTCTGTAATCATTCTGTCTTTTTGGAAAACAATATAAAACCCTGGCCTTTTTATTTGTTCTTTTGGAAGTGCATTTATAATTATTTTTAATGCAAATTACACAGTCTGGATCTGTTCCATTTATTATGCCTTATAAAGTGACTAGACAGAAGCTGGTATCTGTAAGTCAAAGTTTCTAAAACGGCTACAGAGTTTTGAACGGCACATTATCTGACTGTTATAAATGTGTGTATGGTTTTGCAACAAATTTCAACATTGTCAGTCAAGTTGCTCTCTAGAAATTTTCAGACATTCTAATATGTTTCTAAATGTTTCATTACATTTCTGTCTCCCATGACATTCAGAGCAGTAAACCTGAATCAACCGGCATCGCCCCAAAACGAGTTACAAAAAGTAAAATGCTCGTAATGAGGTAATACATCTCAAAGCATACATAAAATATCCTGTCAATTTTTGCTCCTATTTTGATTTACCATCTGGATTTAGTTGTTTTTTTTTTAAATTTTTAACTAATGCTACATTTCAAAGTAAAAGTAAACAAACATGCAGTCACTTTCATTATTTTGGTTTAACAAGCCAGATAAAAATGGCTTACGCATTTGCAGAAACTCTCTGTGTGTCTCTGTGTTTAGGTGATTAAATATCTAGTGAGACGTGAGACTCGCAGTGAAGGACACGTTTTGGAGTAAAGTGGCTCCAAACACAGCAAGAAGATAACAGTTTGATGATATGTAGCTGCTTACTTTCATTCATGCTCCAAATGATTGGGGGGTGTCAATTAGCTGAGGGGAAAGTAGATAATTAAAAGCACTAGAAAGGGCCAACTACACTTTGAAATTTCATTAAAGGACTCTTTGATGAGGAAATCTTAATTGGAGTTGTGACATTTTTTCACTTCATGGTTCACAGATTGTCATTGTTTCAACATCATGTCGATTTGCAGGCAAAATAACAAAGGCTGCAATTTTAAGATGTTACCAGTCCTCTGAATTGCGGCAATGCAGCTCACTGGTCAACATCTGCTTTGCAATAGCAAGCATCATTAACACATCAAACATCCCAGGTTTTGGCAGAATAGAAGACAAACAGAGGGATAGAGGAGAGAAACGGGACAAAATGCAGCAATTGTGTGGAAAAATACATATAGAAAAACTACTGTTCTTCCTTGTAGTCTGGTTTTTGTACTTATAGTGAACCAGAAATGTGTGTAATTGAGCTGCAAGTCATCTGAACTGAGTTAGGAATAAAGCTGCTGTGAACCTTTTCCAAGGTAAATAGGTATTCTCCCAAGAAACAGAGATTATAATGGATACATTACCGGATGAAACAGATACACTCAGCACCAACAACCCTGCACCCACAAGCAAAAGTAAAGAGAATTTAGAGAGAGGCCAATTAACTCGACATCCATATTTGTGGACTATGGGGGGAAGATGGGTAGCAGATTGAGAACCCACACATGCAAGGGCAAAAAAAAGCACACTCAATGCAGAAAAATCCTGATAGAATTTATAAAACGGCTACAGAGTTTTGATCCAGTGCAACACCGCTAGCAACTACTCCACTGTGCAGTCTATATTAGTAATCAGTTACAGTAAATGGAAATGGGACATTAAGTTGGAATAAATCTTCATGCCCAACAATACCAATCCTAACATCTGTCAGTCTGATTTTCAAACTCACCTTTGTGATTTAAGCCTGAGGCTTTTTCTACTGCCAAACAGTGAAACAAAGGACATTTGTTACAGTGAAGGCTTGAAGCTGCTTCAACAAATTGCCTCTTTTGGTTTTAAAGTGCACTGGATTCGAATAAGAGTGGATAATTTCTTTTGACATTCAGGAGGAGCCATTTTACAATCCCTGTCACTTAATGCAGCAATTTGACAGATACGTAGAAGAAAACAGAGTAAGAGTTAAGCTGCTGTGCCACACGCTGTTCCATCATCGTTCACGCTACGCAATTCACAGTGTACTTAATGCAACTCTGAGTAATGCAAGAGTCATTACTTTTGTTTGTCTTTGGGGCTCACTTGTGGATTTATTCACTATTGCTTTTGTGCGTTCTCTATAGCTTTTCATAACTGTGACAACCTTTAAATGAAATAATCATGAGAAGAGGAATACCGTGAAGATTATTTCATAGCTTTCACTGCCTACTTCCTATCTCATAAAGTCGTTCCGATCCAAAAGAAAACTTAAAGTTAAAAGTACACCAATGTTTTCCTGTAAGATTATTAAACCCTGGATATTTTTGCATTATAAAATACACAAAACTCATCGTATTGTATAAGGATTTAATCAGCTAGACCAATACAAAGTATCAAATAAAAGTTAAATGGAAAAGGCACGTTTGTTTGTTTATTTTCTTTTTTTTTACAAGCAAAAGCTTGGTGTACATTCATATTCAGGCCCCTGATTTAATCTTTTCTAGAATCACCTTAAGCTGCAGCTTAAGCTGTAAGCCTTTTGGGGTATATTTTTACCCCAAAAGGGGTATATTTGGGGTATATTTTTGGGGTATATTTTTACCCCAAAAGGCTCACAGTGTCCTGTACGTTAGCCAAAGCGTTTAATTTTAGAGCACCTTCTTTCACATGTCTGCTTTGCTTCCTACATGGCTTGTGACAAATCAAAGAAGGTAAAGAGCATCGGAAACAAGGAGCATCAGGCAAATGTCAAAATAAATAAATATGCAAATGTATATAAATTCCTCCTCTTATCAGTAAAATAACCCACACTGGTGGTGTTTGGTGGGCTTCATTGCACAGAGCACAACGATCCTGATAGTTAAATGATTTTAGTTTCTTACATAGATCCCAGAGTTGTGGCGTGTACATAAAATAGATTTCCAATCCATTTATTTATCCACCTGAGCTGTAAATCTCTGCAGCTCACCTAAAGTTACCATGGCATCTAGGAAGCTTTTCTGACCGGCCAAACAAGAGGAGCATCACTTTTGGAGCTTAGAGGTAAATCTATGTCTTGGTGATCTACCATTTATGCCAGAATCTTTAATATCAGGATAAAGGACTGAACACTGCTTTGGAAAATTTTAATTCAGCTGTTAGTTTGCTAATCTTCAGTTAGCTTTGAGGCCTTCACTGAGCAGCTATGTCTATACCGGGATTAAATTACACATTGAGAAAATGTACTAATCAAGGATTTCTGAAAGCAATGAATTTTATTAAGTGAAATAAAAGAGTAAGAAGGCCTAAACTCAAAGTACCTACCACTTTTTTAGATTCTTAATTGTAAAGAACACTGTAAATATAACAATTATTCTTCTTATTCCACTTCAGTCTTTATATTATTATAAATGTCTGTCACAAAAAATAAAATCACCAATAAAAAAAATATACTGAAGTTTGTGGCAAATCATGGGAAAGCTCAAGTGCAAAAGGTAGAACCAAAAAACATGCACCAAAAAAGGCAGAAAGAAATTGGACCTTTGCCTAAATTTTCAACTTATGAGCCAAAAAATATATATATAATAAAAAAATCAATGGACAAAACCTGCTGCTGTTTTATAGCTGCCTTAAAAGCATGTATTTAAAATGTGTAACATTAAAAACTCTCAATTAATGAAGATTTAGAAAGACTGAAACATGAGCTGCGATGCAGCTCCTCCGGTTCCTGGCCAGTTCAGGAGAAAAATGGGAACATAAATAGACATATATTCCTTCACAATAAATTCTGCAGAGTTAAATCAACACTATTTATAACTCTGAAAAGATTTAAATTAACACCAGTTCTGAGAAGGACCAAATAGACTCGGCATAGTGTTGATTTGCTGCAGAATTTGCTGTGTTGGTGCCTCCTAAATGCAAATGTGTGTGCATGAGTCACTTTCTGGTCAATGTTCAGCTTAAACATTGGCTTATTGTCTATGCCTCCAATATAATCACTTTCATGCCAAACAAGTGCACAAAAAAACCTTAGTAACAGGGGCATTTTCTCTTTTAAGCTCACGCCCTTTCAGTTTAACCCTGATAAAACCAACCTTTAACATCTCAACAACCAATTTCCTTTTGTTCTCTCTCATCCCTCTTTTAATTGCAGAACTGATCCACTAAGCTTAACGTTCTTTGACCTTGTAAGTAAACCAAAGTCCCCTTTTATCAAGCTTTTATTAGTGGTTGATTACTGTCACAGCCTGCAGGGGCTGGTAGGCTTTGGCCTTCATTAAAGGTCTGAGTCACGCAAATGAGGGTATGAGGGGTGCCAGGAGTCTGTTGAGATATTTAACCATCAAAGTGGGAGCGATGCATATGTATCTAATGCGTGTTCTGTCCTGCTCTCCATCCAGCCCTTTTTGTTTATAGTTCAAATCCTCCAGTCTTGCTGGTGTCGAGCGAAAATGTCGCAGCAACAAAATCTCCTGACAGCAGGTCGTGTTTTTTTGCGCGATCCGAAACGATAGCGTTGCTCTCCGCCTCATTTCATGGGTGATATTTCCTTAGAAAAGGATGATTCATTGTCGTTCTGATGACATCTCTGCTTGAAGCCCTGCAATCCACCGAGCAGTGCCTGGCAGAAACCCATTTCTTTTCTTTTTATTTATTTATTTAATTTTTTATTTTTTGCAGTTTTGTGCGTACATTCCCACTTGGAAAAATTCCCTAAAACTGTGACAGAACCAGCCTGTCATAGCCGACGCCAACAGAGAAAAAACATGAACCGTGGAGTGGTTTTCTGAAGAGCTCCAAGCTGAATTGTGACTTTGATTATTCAGTATTTGAGGCCATGTGTGACCTCACATTCATAGTTAATACTTGAGCTGATTGGTATTTTGTGCTGCAGGTTTACAACCACTAATCTTAAACCCAGAATACATCAGTAATGATTGAATCTTAGTGTGTGGTGCTGTATTTACAGCAGCCAGCAGTTAAGCTCAGAGGTCTACACAAACTCTCATATACCGTATTTTCCGGACTATAAGTTGCTCCGGAGTACAAGTCGCATTTTTGAGGGAAATTTATTTGATAAAATCCAACACCAAGAACAGACATGTCATCTTGAAAGGCAATTTAAAATAAAAGGCAACAACAGGCTGAATAATTGTACGGTATGCTAACGTTACATGACAAATAAACAACGAACTGAGAACGTGCCTTGTATGTTAACATAACATATTAAGAGTTATTCAGATAACTATAGCATAAATGACATGCTAACAAGGTTACCAAACCATCCATGTCACTCCAAATCACTAAACGCAAAGAAATCTTCATCCTTGGTGTCGCTTGTAAACAACTCCGCTAACTCCGGAGGTAGAATAACACAGGCCTAGAGCGCCCTCTTGGGGGTTAGTGTGAAAATAACAGGTGATATGATATAATAATGTGTTAATAATTTCACACATAAGTCACTCCAGAGTATAAGTCGCACCCCCGGCCAAACTATAAAAAAACCTGAGACTTATAGTCTGGAAAATACGGTATATATTATTTGTTAATTTCACTCATTTTAATCACATGGACAAAATAAAGAAAAGTTTTACGGTCAGACGAATTTGGTCACAATCAAGCTGTCAAACAAAGGAACACTGCACCAACGCAAGGTAACTTAGTAATTTTAGTTACTAAAATTACTAAGTAACTATAATATCTATAATTTCTAATAAGAATAATGGAAATTGGACTAGTCAAAATTATGCCCGTAACATTTTATGGGCTACAAAAAATTTGATGAGGCACATTTATGTAGATATAGGTTGGAGTGGATGTAAACACATGAGCCTGTATGTCCATTCTGGAAAAGAGAAAGTGCATTCACGCTCGTGCATCAAACTCATGCTTTTGAATGTCAAAGACATCGTACACTGTTTAATCAGTCCACTCTGAAAGACAAGTGGTTCAAATAAACAATTCAAAGCCCAAAGATTTGTCTGATATTTAGGCAGATGATAAATGCATATAAAACTCTGATTGAATGTTCATATAGAGCTGAAAAGGAGGAAAGTGAATGAAGAAGTAAAAAGTAAAAGAAGTGGTATGCCACAAAATTATCTGTCCAGCAGATCGCATGCTAATGGTTCATAATGCAGTTAATGGACTCCATGAAGCATGTTTGTTGCAAACACTGCGGTCAATATCACGGTGCTGGGAAATAAAGCAGCCGAAGTGAAACAGCAAGAGTGGGAGTGGCAGGCAGTAAATCAAAGCAGGACAGCTAAACGATTAAAGTGAAAACTGCTGCTGCTTTAAATGAAACAGGTAGATACATAAAGGTCTGAATATTTTATGAGATAAGTAATGGATTAGATATCTGATATGGGAAAAACATGTACTTTTTTTAATTGATACCTTAAACTTTAAAGTTATTCTCAAAGAATTCCAAAAATCTTCCTAATTAAAAATCAAATGATGGTTTCCAAATAAACGTAAGGCCCTTAAATTTTTATTTTCACATTTTTACATGATAAAATCACAAACTTCAATTTATTTCACTGGGTTTTATTTGGACAAGGCAACATAGAGTGGTGGAAAGAGAATAATGCAACTTTTTAAAATCGTCTTGGAAATTATCAACTGCGTTTCGGTCTGTACTTTGACTGGGCCATTCCAATACATGAACATGCCATGATCCAAAACATTTGATTGTATCATTGGCTCTCTGTATTCAGTCATTTTCTGCATTAATATAAGGTTGTAAGCATTTTGCAGTCTAACAGGTTTCCTTCCGACCAAGAAAAGACATCTCCAAATCATGATGCTGCCACCACAAAATTTTATGATTTGGTTGATGTGTTGATGTTAATTTTTTTTTTGCCACACTTTCATTATCCATCCATTGGAGCTAGTTTGTGTAAGTCTATCACATACAATCCCGATAAAATATAAAATTTGTGACTGTAATGCATATAAAAAAAAAAAAAGCAACATTGAGAAGGTACAAATGGAGAAAACTTTGAAAGGATTGTTGCCTACAGGTTTTGAGACATTATTGTTCATGTTTTTTGTTGTAATAAAACTGTTGCTGCTTCAATACGCAGCTTATCGCTTCCTTTCTGGACCTCTTACCTTGTAAAGCCTCCTTGGCCCGATCCAGCTCCTCCTCCTTCTGGGCCAGCTGCACTCGGAGCTCCGTGGCGGACAGGACGTCGGCCGAGCAGCCTCCCTGGGTCTCCTCCAGGTCCTTGCTCAACATGTCCTTCATCTGCCGCAGCAGGTGCACCTCCTCCTGGAGCTGGGCCACCTCTTCGCGCAGCAGAACTAGAATATAAAGGGAGAAGAGGAGAGCTTTCAGAGAGTTGAACGAAAACCCGCTGACCTCCATTTTTTTTTTTTTTTTAAAGCCAAAGTAAAAAACATCAAGCAGAGGGGGTTCTCACTTAATCCAGTCTTATTCAGGTTCACTCAAATGCTTTCAGAACTGATCTTACCGAAACGCAAATGACTTGTAGATCAGGAAGTTACAAGTTTTATTTTGATTGAGGTAAGTGCTACACTAAATCCCCTATTATCAATAATATTAATCATGGAATAACTCACACTCACAGAATAACTAATGATTGTAATAACTTTGTTATTTTTGAAGCTGCCTGGTGAAACTACTCTGCGACAGGAATTGTAAGCAACAGCATTCATTTGATATTCACTAAACTCTTCAAAGTGCTTAACACCACAAACAAACAATAACACGGAAAACAGAAAGTGTAAGAAGCTGTTTCTACCCTTCACAAACATGAGTCACCAAAAAATTTTAAAGTGCTCTTTTATACAGCATCTCATGTTTCTCACACAGCCATGACAGAGTAATGGCAAAGTTTTCCCCATCAGCCTTTATCTAAAAAATGAATCTCTTTTTGCTCAATAAATGTGCTTGCATAGATGAAGGCATACAGAGAGTGATTTAGAAAAAAAAGACAAGTGGACTCATTCTGCTCGATTTCATGCATCCTGAGGGCGAAGCGGTAAGATGGGAGTGAGGGAAAACCGCTCAGCCCCGTCCTGCAAAGCTCTGTTATCGAGTGCTTTGCATAAATTCCACTTCTCTGTAAATTCCTGCATCCCAACTCCAGTATTTCTGTATGAAAACAGTATGGATGGAAAGAAAAGTTTAAGAAAATCTCCACAGAAAATATGTTTAGAAAATGTGCTGGGAGGCAGAGAATGAATTTATTTTTTAATTAGTTAAATACTATAACAACGATAGATCACTCCTCGCTCCTTTTTGTACTTATGTTTTCTTCCATCTTCTTCCACTTTTTTACTTGTGTCTCTAGAAAGAGTGGGGAACAGATCTATGATGTGAACATTATTAAAACTTGATTATCTTAACGTTAATTTGAGACCAGATTTTGAGTAACGGCAGAGACAAAACACAGACGCACGTAACTGCGGTCTATGGTGAACACAGCACAGTTACGTAGAAATAGCTGAAATACAACAAGCCCAATCTGCGGTAAACAAAAAATGAGTTAGACAAGAGCCATGGTGTATGCAGGCTATTTAATACTAAGATGCATTATTTTTGAAACATGACTAATAATATAAACTATATCACACTTCTAAGAAAAAAATGCTAATTTTGTGTTGGCACAATCAGAGGACCATCAAGCAAGAAATATCAAAGTTCCTCACTAAGTTGGTAAAGGTAAAAAGGTTCCAAAGTTTATTGCAGCTCTTATTGCTCTTACAAAGAACAATAGTTGCTCAGAACTAGAACTGTCAACCTTTAAGAGAACTATTTTGATACAATATCCCAACTTTAAGGTATTTTACAGACACAACAAAATTTTAAAATGTTATTGTCATCTGTCTTTTCAATGAAACCACCATGGTCAAATTAAGAAATGATTACCTAGATTCCAGTTCAACCCAAACTAAAGGCAGTCAATCTCTTCCAAACACTCCTAAAAGTATTCCTTCCCCAAACAGTTACTCAAGTAAATGTAACTGAGTAAAAGTAACCGACGTCTGCAGCTAAAATTCATGTCTCATGTCAAGACAAACTTTTAAAAACAAACCCTAACTGAGGATATGCGATATATTAAACCTCTTAGACCATCTAGCACCTTATGGGGCATGCTGCCATAGTTCCTCCTTTGAAAATAAAATAAATGTGTCTGATAAATTTACTGTCTGAATAATAAGAACCTACCTCTCTGGGTTTTCAGGTCCGTTAATTTGACTAAGTTCATGCGACTGAGGAGATGTGCTGCCAGTTGAACGATAAAAATTAAACAAAAAGAGGTAATTAGAAGAAGGTTGGAAGAGAAAAAGAAACACTTGTTAGTGAAATGTCATTAGAAAGGGGTATAATTAATGAGCATTATTAGCAACTCCATTAGCATAACCCTTCCTGGACACCAGAACAGTTGTCCCATTTGGAAATAATTGGTGGTGGGGTAAAGCTCAGTTGGTTTAAAACCTAAAAATAGTCACATACCCAAATTTTTAATCATTAGCCTACTTTTAACATTTTCATTTTATTTATTGTTCAAAGGCAGCAATTCCAAAGGTGATGAATGGGGACTCTGAAAAAGAGCTCCCAGTTTGTCTCGGTCGCTCCAGTGCATTTCTCAAATCACCAAACAGTAGGTCTTGCAAATGTCAAAACAGTCAGTTTTGACATTTGCAAGACAATAGGTACATTTTCCAAAGCAATTCACACAAACAAACAAAAAGAACATGGATTACCTGATTTCTCAAAATCCTTAGTTCATCTCTCAAAAGTAAAAATTTGTGTCAGTGAACGTGTCAGTTCCTCAGAATGAGTACAGAAAAGACAGTCAAATTGTTCTGTCATGTTATCAATATAACAGGGTACATGTGAGGGACGTTGTTTAGTAATTTATTGAAACATGTTTGATGACAAGTGTTGTAAATTGTAATTCTGTCCTCATAAATGCACTAAAGCAATTGAGAAAAACTGCATTGTGAGAAAAAGTACTAGATAATGACCACAAAATGAACAACTTTCAAACATGAAATTTAGATATCTCTAAATGCTTGGGAAATATAATTTATGGAAAGGAATACAAAAACACTGCAACTGATCCAATTTTCTTTTTTTTGTTTGAATCAGTTTCAATGTACAAAATGAATCTAACTGAGACCAGACCATAAACCAAATAGACACAGTATTTTAAATCAGACTAAACTTTTCCTGTTTTGTGCAAGTAAGAATGACCAAAATCTTCCTTTTGCTTCCTATCCCGTTAACAAATACTCAGAATTTGTAGCATAGACAGACCACATTTCTATTAGAGGGTTTTAATTTTATTTTTTATCAAAATACATTCTATGACGTTTTCATTACCTGTAAAAAATAAAACAAGAGTGGCACATAATCAATTTTATACCTGAAAACAGTTCTCTACCAGCCAGCTGTAGCAAAATGAACCAATCTACAGGAAACACTGAGAGAGATTTTTCTTCTCTTTTTTTCCATATGGCCCATTTCACAGGACATTTTGGCTCAGCACTCATCTTAATTTAATAAATTCACCCGTCTTATTTGGCCTATGGCTTTTGTCAAAGCAACAGAAAATGGAAGAGGCTCCAAAAACAAGAGATAACTTTATGGGGGATAAAATTAACAGGCAAATATGATGAAAATTCATCTTTGAGAGAGTAATTTGGATGCAGTGTCTGGCTTGTGCACTTTTTGACTACCACTCCTAATTACAAATGCTTGTGAGAAGTTTAGAGATATTTAGTCTATTCATAAAAAAACTAATAACATCACAACTGACAGAGAAGCTTCTGATTCCAATATTTTTTAATGACTGAATTTTTTTCCTCATTTAAAAACATCAATTAACTGGATGTAAAACAGAGATAAATTTGTTTGAGTGTTTGTGCTTAAAATTATTCTGCTGAGCACTTCAACTCCGTCATATAAATGGAGTATTCATTGTAAATTCATTTAACTGGTTCTATGTGTTATCACTTTGTCTGTATCATCAGGTGAAATTAGTACAAAATTAATTTCACCTGAAATTAACGTTGCTCAGAACATTTTAGATTTGCCTGGTTCCAAGTGAATTTTTCAGATAAAATCCCAGATGTCTCTTCAAAGAAGAAACTTCTGATGTACCAGCTTGTGATTCTGTGGCCCCAGTCTGTTGTGCTGGCCCCTCCGGACAGTTTATGGTCATGGTTATTACTAGATATGATTTGACATTAATCAGACAGCACTCAAAAGAAGTGAATGTGTTGCCCTGAGGTTTTCATATTCTCATTCAGTGCCTTTCCTGATAATAATCAG
>CAEFZY010019371.1:0-38869 GCA_903066815.1 Brachyrhaphis roseni | reverse complement strand
TCAATATAATTTTACCATTTTATTAATATGGGTTGCCAGTTTGGATCAGGCTTCCTATCAAGCTATAAGAATGATAGGAAGCATGCTAACAAAATGCCTCAGACCTGCAGCCCAGAGGAGGTTCTAGACACAGGATAACAGAAAGAAATGTGGGGGCGGGGGGCTAAGACGTGACATGCTCAAAAATATGTAGTTGCGCCCCTGAGTGCACACACCTGATGTTGCTCACAGTGGTCCTCAGTGTGCTCAGGGAGGCTGTGTGTATGCCCAGCTACATGAAAAATTAGAGGGAACATTGCCTGTACCCATTGATATTTTTACTGTATTCCTGCTCTCACCAGAAGTCGTCTCCAGCTCCAGGGATTGTGTATATAGGGCCTGGCAGATCCTGCAGGCCTGGGAAGATGCTGTCGTGGTGGATGATGATAGTTTTAATGAGTTCGTTGACGTGAGCCTGGCAGGAGACCTGGTCGTGGCCTTCAGGGACAGACATCAGGGTGGGGCCGAAGCAGATGGCCAAGTTGTAGGGGTCCATCATGTTTTCCTCGCTGTACTGGGACAGACTGGGGGGAAGGAGAAAACGCAGATGTTTAACATTATTTTTATTCCTCTGTCTTAAATACACAACATGCTCTGCAAAAATATTCACACATTTAAGACTTTTTTATATTTTATCACAAAGTTTTATTGAAGTTTTATATTCTAAACCAGCACAAAGTAACCTCAAAGTGGAGGTAAAAGCATGCCTTGTTTTACGCAAATAGAAAACTGCATTTGTAATCACCTGCCCAGAATGAATACAAGTTTCACTGCAATCCCAGCTGCAAGTCTATCTCTACCAGAACAACATTTTTTTCTCATTCTTTTTTGCAAAACTGCTCAAGCTCAGTCAGACTGGTTCAGCTACCAACAATTTTCAAGCTTTCCTAAAACGTTCTGAGCATTATTCATTGTTCAAAGTCTACATTTTTGTCTTTGTGACGCTGATTCTTCACTAATAATCTCCAAAGAACCTCTAAGGCCTTCACAGAACGGCTGAATGTATATAGAGAATAAAAACACAGCTTCTGTGTCTTCTGAAGGGTATTGGTTTCTCCACATTTTATTAAGGTGTATCAGAGTAATGAAGCACAAAAATACATGTTAAAAAAGACAATAAAATTGTATTATTTTCTTTCTTTTACAATTATGCACAATTTGTGTCAAAGTATAAATACTTTGCAAGCTGTTCTATTAAAGACAAAAGATCAACTACGGCCAGCCAACTGAAAAGCTTTGGATCCCACTATCTGAGTCACTAACTTTCTGGGGTAAAAGGACACCCCTTCCTGCGGTGATCCAGAACAAAGTGGTGATGTGTGCTTGAAGGAGTGAGAAGAAACAGGAACACAGGGATGACAGTAGATAAGTCAAGTTAGAGGAATCTTTACTGTCTCTACATGAGCTGCTTGGTTTACCCGGGAGGCTTAAATGTCAGCTCCCTCCTCAGCTCTCCAAACCTGCCTTCTGCTTTGCATGAGGCCTCTGTCATGGTTTCAAGGTCAAATTGTGACAAATTGATTTTCTCCACATGCAAGCATGTGTGTCCAAACATGTTGTAAGAAATGTTTTGTTCCATCTAAGCAAAATTTATACTTTTACATGCTTCAACGGGGATTTGTTTGATGGGAAGCTTTGGTCTGTGGCTGACGTCAAAGCAGAGGATCTATGGTGTGCTACGATGAATTATGAAAATAAACTTGATTTGAAAGAGGAAATTAAGGTAATAATTAATCTGGAAAGTTTTTGTTTCCTGTGTTTGCAGTTTAATACTTTATGACAGCCCACACTGACCTGTGACAAAGGTTAGAGGAAGTTTAGATGTGGTGTTAGGCCCCAAAATAATCTGGTATTTGTGTAAAACTCAGTGCAAAAGGGTCAAAGTTGACAGAAAGATCTTTAGCCACCAAAATGTTAAATACAAGAGCCATTTGTGTTTCTAAATACCTTAACGGGGTTGCTTAAACACCCTAACACCCAATTGTTGTGCAATTTTTGTTTTGTTTCTATAAAGCCAATTTCTGACAATCTCAGTTTTCCCTCAGGAAATAGCAGAACTATTTAGTCAATCTATTTGTTTAAAGTAAATACAGGGACAGTCAAACCAAATATTGTTTTCATGAATGCAGGAAATTATGAACTGCATTCATGAAGTCCAGTCCAGATACGGCCAAATAAAATCAAAATTAAAACATTCCTACAAACACGGGTCATAATTGTTCAATGTGTCACAATGTAGCAGTGGCGCTATACTAACATGATCTTTTCCCTTGCTTATATATATAAAAAAATACATTTTGCTGCAGCAACAACCACAACTCTCCAGAGACATAACTCTGACTTAATTTAGTACCTTTCTACAAAATTTAAAACAATTTTAATTTGGTTTCAAAGGGTAACCGTTACGGCCGTGGAGCATGGGGAGATAATCTCAATCAGAGATCTAGCTCATCTCTCCTTTGTAACAAATTCAGTGAAAGCAGATGTCTGCATCTGTGATATGAATGTAACATTTAGTACAGCTTTAGCTCCGCATACAGCATAGAAGGACTTTGCATAAGATATGATTCTGTGACAAAATAATCTGTTGTAGTTTTTCTGCAGGAAGAACATCCTCCAAGGAGCCCAGGGGAGTTTGAGGTTTCAGAGTAATTAAATCCAAGGGGATAAATGTTCAGAATAGCACAATGGAAACCCACCTAACAAGACACATTGGTTTCATTGCTGGAGTTATAATGGTAACTTTGTGGCACATAAGCTCAGAACAAAGAAAACCGTAGGACATATCAGTTGTGATTTAACTGCAGATTATTTTAGAGCTCATTAAAATTAAGCAGCTTTTATCCGTGCAGCTTATTTTGTAATGCGCAGCCACTAATTGATGCCGGAGACATTCAGGTTCTGAGTGTTCTGCTACTCACTGGTTGAGGAAGGCAAACAGGTATCTCATGATGATGAGCGTTTTACTCGGCAGGCCTTGCAGGACCTTTCTAATGTGGACCGCTCGCTCCTGAAGGCTCTCCATTGCTGAAAAATAACCCCAACATGAATAAATCAGTGATGACTAAGAGGTTGCTGTATGGAGGCTGAAGTGGTGATACTCACAGACACAGGATATGAGGTCATGGAAGACTTCTTTAGGAAAGAGGGCGTGCTCCAGGCCTCTAAAGTAGAGCTTCAGGACTCCAGCAATAGAGTCCATGTCATGGTCATTCTGGTCCCCTGCCAGAGGGTCCTCGCCTACATGGGGACGAAGAGGAAGGAAACAGAGGAAATGTAACAAATCAAACCAACAGCAACATGTTTGAGGCGACGTCTTGTAATGCTACCTCTCTCAAAGGCATTCTTGATGTCATTGACCTCCACCTGCGATCCAGACACCCTGAAGATGCCCTCATGCTGCAGACCTACCCAAAAACACACATAAAGGTTATCCTCGTAGTTCCTAAGCTTTTCGTAGGAATACTGAGATTTCAAAAAAATATGGTTTAAAAAAATAAATTTTTAAAACTATTATTTCTGTGATTTAAATTTATTCATTATTATTATTATTATTATTAAACGCCAAAGAAAGTGCTGGAGTAACTGGGTTTTTCTCTGGTGTTTAAGTCCATAGTCTGTTACTGAAGACGGTCTGTCAATGACATATAATAGACACAAATGTGGTTACTTGGACAAAACTCAAATCAGTCAGTGTGAGAAAACTAAAGGAGTGGCACCTTTCCCTTTTTTGCACTTGTGTGACACAGAACTACACCCTGCAAAGTGCCAGTAACCAGGCTGAAAGATGGATCAATTTTACTGCTTGGAAGCATTTTCAGACATGAAAAACAAGGGCAGCCACAGCACTACATTTATTTACCGTCACATTAACATTTTTGTTTCGTTGTTAGTTTCTATTCAACAGTGGTATTTCCTCTAAATGTTAACATACTGTAAGAATCTCATAGCAGTCGATGCCTAAACTGGATTTTTCTCTTTTTTCTTTTGTAGTTTTACAATAAAAAGTATACAGAAAATGTTTTGATTCAGTCAAATCTCAACCAATCCAACTCTTCACATGAGAGAAAAAAGAAATCCACAACCAATCACAGAATCAAAAAGCTGGGGCTGAACCTATCACCTAACAGGGAGGATTTCCTCACCATGGCGACTGATGAAGCGGATGCAGCTCTCAACCATCAGTGGAATGGCTTCACCTGAGTCCTGAAATAGAGAAATTAGAAATGACCTGTGGTAAATTAATGCTGCTACAGGAAATTGGTAGAAAAAATATGTACACACACGCACCCATACACATTTTTTTCCCCTACATAATACAGGCTTTCACATCAATTTGCAAAGATGGACCAATTTAGAGGGTAAAACATATCAGACATAAGGAAGACATGATGGGTGCAGCTGTTGCTAGGAAACCACACTTTTCAATTTCCCTTTGTCTCGTTTTTTTTTTTATTATTTATTTATTCATTTTTCAGAAATCTGGTGAGGTTTGGCTACAAATTATACTGTATGATATTGGTAGCCAGTTCAATGTCAACACAAATGCAATTTATTTGTTGAAGATTTATTTTAAGATTAGGAAATAAACTGATTTCTCTATAAGGAGTGAGTTTATGTCAAACATAACCCAAGTGGTGCCACAAGGGGGAGCTACAAACATGTGCTTCTCCACTTCTGAAGTTTCCTTTGATTATTTGGCCACAGGAAAGCCCCCATATATATGAATAATGGTCTATGTATGTGAGTCAACAACCCAACTGCGCCAGTTCACCCTGCGGATGTTGGATTTTCCTGAGAAAAGATGAGGGCTGAGTTAAAAGTAGAGACACAAACACATCAGATAATTACCTGCTTCCGCACGGTTGAATTTCTCCTTCCACTATAGAGGGAAAAAAGAAAAAGTGGTAACAGCACTCTGTCATTATGTCACCAGAGAAAGTCTATTTATATGCACAGCTCTTGTAATGTTCTATTTGTCCTAACAGACACAAACACATTTGAGAACGTCTATAAACGACCACAAAGACAGCTCGCTGCGATGCACATGCACATTTATGAGTGAGTGTGTGCGTGAGCGAGAGCATATTTCCTTCCTTTGCCACACCTACCTGGCAAGGCAACAGTCGGTTTTCTGACCTATAGGAGGGAGAAACAGGAAGAAGAAGAAGAAGAAGCAAGGGAGGGGGAGAGAGAAGAGGGAGGTTTATGACAGCAGAGAGACACAGAGATAGGCAGTTACAGCAGGAACAAGACCCATGAGGAAATGGCTTCAGATGAAAACAGGGAGACAAAGTTCCCCTTTAAAGCCACACACACAGATACAATGCAGAAGATGTGTCTGAGGCTGTGGAAACTGACACGTGTGACCAGGAGGAACACACCCCAAACAGACATGTTGGAGAACACAGCTGCATCCACATATGGTCAGCGCTGCTGTGACCTTCCCTTTGACTCGCACACAGCTTGTGATTATTAGATATATTAAACTCGTTCTGCTTCACTGCTGTGACCCTGATGTGTCCCCACTCCACTCCCCATCCCTTTGATCCCCCCCCACCTCTCTTCAGTTTGCTGGAGGTGGGGAAGAAGCCAGGGGGGGTGGGCCCTATACCGGACCCACGCGACTGGAAAAAAGGACAATATGCAAAAGGTATGAAGGACACTCACTTTCTCCCAGGGTCTTCTGGATTAAGTCATGCTTGGCCTCCAGTTTGGTGATCAGACTCCTGCCTTCCAGAAACTCCTTTAGCTTCTATAAAACATTCAAACGTACAAATGCCGGGGTCACCAGAGCTGCTGGTTATGTCGATTTACTAAAATACATTGCTACTGAGAGTTTTTATGATTAAAAAGACAACAACATCAAAACTTCGCATGGGCTGGCATGAAATGATAATACTGTATCATAAGCTTGAGTACAAACACCAGAATTTCAAACATTTTAAACAAACCTGCAGGAAGTGATCTCATTGCTCTTATTTGAAAACTGAAGTCAAAATATTTCAATCAGACAAAATTTCACAAATGGAAGAAGATTTAGTCTTTTTTTGAAAGAGAGGAAAATTGCAGTATCCATCTTTGAATAGGAAACATGATTCCAAGTCACATAGATATCTGTTGTTCCTTATAAATCAGGAAATGCCCACAAGAGTAGCTTTACATGTAAACATGCACTGAAATGACAAAAGATAGAAAATATTTTAAAAAACTGGCTTTTATTCCCATCATCCCATCTGTGAGTTGATCTGAATTCAAACTCCAAATAAATACAGCTGTAAAACACAACAAACGAAATGGCAGTCTTTAGGAGGGCTGACATGAACTATGGAAACCCAACGGGGGCATTGGTGAAAAAAAATCCAGATTTTCCAAAAAAGAAATCCTCAAAAACAGAAAATCTGATTAATTGACAAAATCCTTTTATAGTCTGACGTGAAAGAAGTGGTTTATATGTGGTAAAGAACATCATGCCCAGTGCAAAGCATGGTGGAGGAACTATGCTGCTGTGGGACTGACTCCAAATAAGACAAAGTAGTGTTGTAATGCAGGTTTGCTCTTGTTGGTGCAATACAAGTGCAAAAATTGTTCAGTGAGTTCCAGTCCACTTCTATATTTTGCTCTATTTCGAGGAAACTGATTTCTTTCTTTTTCACCATCGGACACTTTTGGGGCATCTTGTCATCAACACAAAGCCTGTATAATGAAATGTTTCTATGACACAGAAAGTTTGATTATACATAGAAAATGTCTTCAGATTTATAAATATTGATCAGATCAGCTATAAAAATCCCAGTTTCAATTCAGTAGAAGCTTAGAATAGTTTCCATCTGTGTTGTACTTCTGAGTAATTTTCTATTGGTGATATTTATGTTAACTGACCGTGAAGTAAAACTGCTCAGTCTCTTGCTGATTGGCACGCCGCTTGGCCAGGCTCGGTTTGCTCAGATACGACTCGCTGAACGTGGACTTCACCGACTCCATGCTGTTGCTGTGGTGGAAGCACTCGGAGACGTCGTAGTCCTCCACCGTCACCATGTCTTGGATGGTGGACATAGTGGCCTCCATGGTCTTCTTCACCTGGTGGACGGTGAGAAGAAAAAACTTTTTTTTTCTTTCTTTTTTTTAACTTAAACTTGTAGCTAAGAAACAAAAGAAGAAACATGATAACAAAAGCAAAAACACGTCCTGACCTCTTCATTCTCGATCTTAAGAGTGGAGAGGCGCGACTGCAGCGACTGACACCTCTGATGGAGGTCCACTTCCAGCGGCTGTTGTGCACACATCACTCCCATCTAAAAAAAAAAAAAAAAAAAGAGCACACGCACCCGCACACAGGTAAGCATACCACTGCCTTTTAAAAAGAAATTCTCTCACTTTGACCCAATAGAAAGAAGAAAACGATTCATACCATGTCCCCCATGTGGGACTGAAAATCAAATCGGGCTGGTGGGCAGAAGACGTTGTTGTAGGTCTCCATCAGTTTTTGCTTGTCCCCGTTGGGCTCCAGGCTTTCTGCCGCTCCTTCCAGTGTTTCCAAACCCGTGTGTTTAGACGTCTCTACGTTCTGCTCCGCAGACAGGTAGGTCCTCAGGGCTCGATGCAGGCTGGCATGGTAGCCCAGGTCGCAGCACTGTCACACATGCATGCAGATAAAGATAAATACTAAGAATGATATGTAATAAGTAGTCTTATCTCCCCGAGTTTCGTGGAGAGCTAAAAAAAAAAAAAAAGACGGCGAGAGACATGATGAAACAGGAAAGTTGAGATAAAATAGTATTCTGTTATGCAACAATCAGATACACTCATTATCTGCACTTTTGCACATATATTGTAGCATAGATAAATATAGAGACTACCCACTCATCCAGACACTTTTGCCTTTTTCTCTTCAGAATAGCTATAATTTGTGCCACTTGTTCAACAACATGCAACAAACACTCATTAAACCTCCTCCTCTGACCCACTGCAGCCACTGCAGATTTTAGAAGAGTGGCTTTAAGATGCAGTTCTCCCAAACAAACTCCCAAAGGGCCGGTGGACGTGAAGCCCATTTGAGTTCAGTGAACACTCGTTATTTTCTAGTAAACAACCTGAGATAATTGAGGCTTTGTGACAACGTGCATTACACTGCTGACAGCAGCAATATGCAGAAACACCAGTCCACTGAGGACATGGAAGGTATTTCTGACCACGTTTTAAGATTTGGATGAGCTAGCTAACAAAAATACAGCCTGGCTTGGTTCAAATTGACTTTCAGATCAGCCTTCATGATAAAAATTGATCAATATATCAACTAAACCTAATGCTGCAGGTCACAATAAACACACCATCATCCACATGCTGAAACATGGTAGTAGCAGCAGCATGCTGTGGACAATGACATGTTAAATATCTAAAAAAAAAAAAAACGGTCCTCCTTCCACCTCAAAACTACCCATTTCTATGTAAAATATGGTGGAAGTTTTGTGATGTGAGGTTACTTTTCTTCAGACTGAGCTATGGTTTTCACTAAGCTGGATGAATTTCTGTTCCTGGTGTCTCTTGGTAAGCTGCTTTATTCCTCTGACAAGAAAATAATTTGTTTTATGTACAACATAAATGTCACTTTATATGGGAAAAATGCTGTACAGTAAATTATCGTGATCTCATGGATTTTAAATTGCCTTTTTTAAAGTGTAGCCTTTTGAAAGCCACTATTCATTTTTGGTCTGTGACATTTTGACAAGTGGCACAAATTGTAATTAAGATAACCCTGGGAGTGGCGCAGTTGGTAGCACTGTTGCCTTGCAGCAAGAAGGTCCTGGGTTCGATTCCCGGCCCGGGGTCTTTCTGCACGGAGTTTGCATCTTCTCCTTGTGGGTTTTGTGCGTGGGTTTTCCTTCCACAAACGGACTGTGGAAAGACCTTCCTTCCACAGTCCTGTCAGGTAAATTGGTCTCTCTAAATTCTCCTTAGGTGAGTGTGTGTGTGCATGGTTGTTGGTCCTGTCTGTCTCTGTGTTAACCTGCAACAGACTGGCAACCTGTCCAGGGTGACCCCGCCTCTCGATCGAAACACCAGCAACCCTTCTGACCCCACTATGGATGGATGGATGGATAACCCTGAGAACTAGTCTTTGCTCCAGTCTTAACCAGTTTGTGGAAGACATTTTCAGACATAAGCTACAAAGCAAGGTGTAGCAAAATAAACACACACAAAAAAATGCAGATCCGCGCCCTGGCATATGCCTACACACACTAAGCCAGCATCCACTGAGTGCTAACAGTGTTGTTCATTAGAGCGGTGTGCCGTACATGCTGCCATCCACATGACACGCTCACACCAATTTGGCTCCATGACTACCTCTGCTGCAGTCTCTCATGCATCACACCGAGGAGCAACAAAGGTGAATCAGACACACACGGGAAGAAGTAGGTATACAAAGAGGAGAAAGAAAGAAAGCAAGGCAAAAAAGAAAGAAAAATATGAGAAAGAAAGAAGAAACAAACAGAACGATGGGAGATAGGTCACAAAGATAGAAGGTAAAAACAGAAGTGGCAAGGAAGTAAGAAAAAAGAAAGAACAAGCAAATAGAAAATAAGGACAGATGAAGAAAGTCTATGAGGATGCAAGGAAAGAATAATGTTTGGATAATAAATACAGAATTAAGTCAGGGGGTAGAACCTTTTCCCCATATTTTCCAAAGAATTAAATTAAATCCCAGACTTTTCCAGGCTGTGTAGGACACCTTTCTTGTGCAGCTGGATTGGTCTACGAAGCCGAGTCTGTTTCCCAACCTTTTATGTCAACATTATATTAAATATATGCTGTAAAACTAAACAACTGGATGTCTCGTACACCATATACCATTACTATTTCTCTAAGCCTTCATAAACGCGTTTGTGGCACATCTGTTCTATGGTGCTCTGTGGTTCAGCTCAGGGCGGAAAATACATCACATAAATCCTAACATAGAAGCTGTTACCACCGATTGTTGAAACAAAAAGGGACGCGGGGACAAAGGGCGGCCGCTTTGCAGTCTTCATTAGAGACGCTGAAGCTAATGTGAAGAGACGAACCCAGGGGAAACGGCGAGCTCAAAACGGACGACAAAGGACACACACTGAGCCGGCAACGTCCTCAGACACCAGCTCACAGGGTAACAGCGTGTTTATACTCACATCGATGATGTCGGAGAGGTCATGGATGTAATATTTGAAGACGCAGCTGTTGGTGGCCTCCAGCGCCAGCAGGTACTCATTCCTGGCCTTGATGGCCTTCAGCTTGTTCTCTGTGTACTTAGCTTGTCTCTGATAAGAAGAAGTAAAAAAAAGCGGAAAACCGAGAATTGTAAAAAAGAATCGGTTAAAGGGGGAACACTGATGACATGATGTGTGGAGGAACGACTGGGGGTAATAGGTGTTAAAGTGAAACGCCTCAGTATTGATTAAAGGGGATAATAGGTACAGACCCTTGTTACTCTGACAAGTTGCCGCTTTGGCAGACAAGGTTAGCAGTAAGCCTGTCGCGCAGCTATAAATCATTCATGAGGCACAGACATGCCTGTGTGACCCCCGTCCGCCCCACCCCGACCCACTTACCTTCTCCTTCATCTTCTCGATTTTTTTCACACTGGAACGGCGGACGACTCTCTCTTCGGTCCTGATGTTGCCCAGAGTGTCGGGGGAGCGTGGGGTCTGCTTGTCTTCCTGTCGACTGGAGCGTCCCATCTGCTTCTCCTCCTGCTTCTCCGCCTCTTTCAGCTTGGACTCTGCATTGATGCTGTCGGTGTTGTACATGTGGTATGTCTTCATCACCTGTGAGCGGGAATCTGATGCTTTAATCGATGAGCATGACGGCGTGTTTTCGACCCTCTTGAGCTATGAGCTTGCATTAAAGAGCTAAAGCAGTTGATGTGAGCATTTATGTGCAGTGCCAGCAGTATTTCATTGACCACCACCAGAGCTGTCATTACACAGTTCTGCTCAGAGCCTCAGCCCCTCAAACAGCAGACAAACAGTTTCCAGTGCGTGAGCTTACATGTGAGAGTCACTCAAACCAGATCTATTTCTATCTCTTGCTATACACTATAATTATAGAATAAGATTTGCCTTTATGGGTCTGGCAGACCTAAAAATATGTAGCGTGTTTTAGTGTAATCCCAGAAATACCCTCTGATTGCCTCAGTCAACTGGTAGTATCATGGGTCATATGGATATTATAATCCATGTATCCCAAAAAAAATAAACAAAAACAAAAATAAGAGTGAGGATTAGAGTATGAAATGTTTATTATGATAGCCATTGTGATATGGAAGATATATAAAATAACAATGTTTTTTAGAGATGTGATCCTTTCTTAGGGTGAACTCACACCAGTCCTATTTAGTCCACTTTCATCAAACTCTAGTTTGTATGCCTGGAAAGTCCGGTTCATTTTGGGAAGTGTGAATGCGCAACCAAACCCTGATGCAGACCAAAAAAAAAAAAAAACTACTCTGGTCTCAGTTCAGTTGAAATGAACTCTGGTGCAGTTCGAATGCATATGTGAATGCAAGTGGACCACAGATCACGCCAAAAGCAGGAAGCCGACCACAAATCGTGGGTAAATACAACTTAAACAAAATGTGCGAGTCCAGCACTAGAGAGAGAAATGGCTTGTAGTCATTTCTCTCTCTTTAGAGAGAAATGACTCTCTAAAGAGTGTCATTTCTTTTTTTGTCAAAGACAAAAGAGAAACTCTACACCCAGTAAAACCTTACACCACTCCAGTTTTGTTTATATTTTGTGAAGAAGGCGGTTGTCCTCAGTGTCAGCTTAAAGAGATAAAAAAAAAATCTAAGAGTTGCAAAAAATATTTAACTATGTCACCAAATTATAAGTAACATCAGGTGATATTGAGATTCAGCATCTTAATAGCCAGGGTCGGCCACATCTTATATTGGTGCTGATGATAACCTTTGTACAATACTTTAGTTGTGTGTGGTGATATTAAAGTAAAAGGTCAACATAATGCTGTTTTAGCATCAGTGACCACCTCTAAAGAAGAAATTTCTAATCCTAACACAGAGTACATCATGTGTGATGATGACCCAGAGCGGTTTTCCTACCGTGTAAAGTTCATTGAGGACTTTCATCAGATCTTCCTGCAGCTGTACTCCAACCTCTTTGCTCTGAAAAGAGACAAAATATAGGCTATGTGAACAAAGTGAACATAGTCTGCAAAACAAATGTCCATCTATCTAAGACTAAATAGTCTGTCTAGCATGGACAGAAATGTGTCAAACCCAGGTAAATAAGCAACAAATCAATTGAGGACATATTCATGGTTTCCTCCATGCTGGTTTTACTGCTGGTGCAAAGAGAGGGATGAAGGTCAGCTCAGTTCATTTTTATTTTAGTAGCCCAACAACACAGATTTGTCTCAGTGAGCTTCACAGAGCGGACATCGTATGTCACTTCCTGTCTTTAAGGCTGGAAAAGAACGATAACACGCGCAGAATGTAAACTCCTCAAGTCTTTTATAGCGCAGACAATTATGCAAAAATATTTTGCCGCAAGGGCAGACTGCATGACAAAGTTCAAGCGAAAGGGAAGTGGACCAAAAAAAAAGTCCTGAAAAGTCTGTTAGCTCAACTAAATGTCATATGTGGGGACATTCAGCTGAGGTTATGGAGGGATAATGTGGTTCATTTACCTCGAAAATTGGAACTTGGATCTTGGAATGATGTCACACCCAATACATACATGTCGAAAAGCCAGTGAAATTCGCTAATTGCTGTTCTCAGCGACTAGGCCAACTAGAGTTAGCAGTGCAGGCAAATGAAGTTTTTGCCTGCATTTACATTTTCAAACACTGAGAAACCAAAGAGATTCAGCGTACATTTAAGTTGCTTATTACCACAGCTATCACCGGTCTTTCTGAGCAAGCGTATTGGACTTTGATGTCACTGTGCTACAAGTCGGAATTTCAACAGTGGACATTACAGCTGATTTTTCTCACCAGGAGATTGTAAACGTTGGCTTCCGAGAACAAACTGAACAGAACAAGAGAGCCTCTGATGCTAATCTGTACTATGTAATGCTTACATCTGATATCTTTTCATCTGTTTGGTCAGTTGTGCTGTTTTTAAAGCGCTTATCGATAAATTTGGCTTGGCTTATTTAAAACATTTAAACATTGTCATCACCAACATGGAGAGAGACCTCAAAACAACAAATAAATTCATAACAAATGCATTTACTCTAGACATAAGAAGGCACTCTTGTTGATTTCTTTAATGAGCTGACATGAAAGTTAAATCAACATCAACTATCTCAGCTGTCAAACTGACAAGACCCAGATCTGTTTGATCTTCGCCTGTAGAAAGCTGGGTCAGTGATCTGTTACTTAGCTTTATCAAAGCAGGAAATATCGTGACATTCATTTTTTTTTTCATAACAAACAAACAGCTTAATTATGTATGATATCGTGCCACATAGAGGAATTATACCAAGAGTAAAGAAATGTTTTGAGAGACTGTTTAAAAATGTGCCAGAATAAACATTTTGCTGAAAACAGTTTTGAAAACATTGATTCACTCAAAATTGCTCATGTGTTTGCAATACAAAGATTACAAAGAAGAGGGCTAATCTGTTTTATCTGACTCCAGCACAAAATTTTACTTTCAATGTCTCAAAATTATTCAAGAGCCTCATTTCAATTCCTCATGGGAGGGAGCATGCATTTGCAAATGTGGCCTCACGCATGCCTAATGTAATTAATCAAGAGTTTCATTTGTAGCACTACTGATGCAAAAGCATAAGAAAAATCACTACCGCTTTATTTGAAGGGGTGTGCATAAGACTGACATGACACTGTCATAAACATCACATAACACCTATTATAAACATGAAGGAGTCTTTATGAATGTTTACAACTGTTGCCATGAAGTGTAATTTGGTAAATAATGATACTTTTAAACAAAGTTGTGCTAAAAGTCCATTTAAAACAGCCAACTTTGCACTAAAAATGTCATTATTTACCAAATGACACTTCATGACAACAGTTGTAAACATTCATAAAGACTCCTTCATGTTCACAACAGATGTTATGTTGTGTTTATGACAGCATCATGCCAATCTTATGCACACCCCTTCAAATAAAATGTTACCGAAAAATCAGCTCCAATTTGCTCACATCTACAAAAATGAGCTAAAAAGCTTTTGAGATTCTATTCTGAGAAGCGATGAATCAAAACTTTTCAAATCTATGGATCAACGGTATGCTTGGAGAAGTATAAGATAAAAAGAACTGAACCAGGGAGTGCTGTGGTGGTGTAGGGGTTAGCGCGACCCACATTTGGAGGCCTTGAGTCCTTGACGCGGCCGTCGCGGGTTCGACTCCAGGACCCGACGATATTTGCCGTATGTCTTACCTCCTTCCTGTCAGCCTACTATCAAATAAGGGACACTAGAGCCCACAAAAACCCCCGTGGTGGGAAAAGAAAAAAAAAAAGAACTGAACCAAAATAGGTTACAAGTTAAACTCATGAACTGATTCAGACCAAAGTAAACAAACAAGAGGTGTGACAATGTTCCTAATTTTCACTCAGGCTTGTTTTCAAAAGAAGTCCTAGAAGATACTAAAATATCCACCAGAATTTCTTAACTTTAGCTCTTTGAAAATCTTTTTTTATTATTTGAAAGCAAAACTTGGTGTAGCACACTAACCCAAGAAAACTAGTGAATCAAGGCTTCTACAAAATGAGGAATTGGCAGAGAGTTTGGAGGAACGGTTGCAGAAGCTGGAGGCCATCAATCATGTTTTATAAAAATCCATCAAATTAAAAGGGTGTTCCGCTAATTATGGATGATTCTTGTAAACAAGAAATTTAATAATTTTGAGACTGCATCGTTCATCTGAAGCGACATTTTATATGCAACTTTAGTTATTGTATTTGAACTGTTCTTGTCAGATTTTTTTTCTCCAAGCATCCAGTACTTTGTAATGTTTGTAATGGTATTCAACCCAGTATTGGGTCAATTTCTATGTAGCAATATATCCAAACTGAATATATTGCAGCTTAGAAAAAAAAAGATAATCTACAAAAAATGTAACCTTGAATGTTGAGGGATTTTTATAGTTGTATGAATTCAGCACAGTTGATTTCAATACTTCTTTCAGTCAAACGCCGCCATTGTTCAGCTCCTTCAACACTGCCTTGTCAAATATGAGCTGTGGTGAGAGCGTCATAGCCTCTGGCATTACTAGTATTACTGCCACTGAATGGAAACATAATAAATGGACTCGTTATGCGCTTAATTAGACTTTAGAGCATTGTGTGGGTGTGTTGTTTGCAGGCTGTTTAAGAACCAGACAAGATAAAATCAACCCTTCGGTAGAACAACCAGCACAAGGAAAATACCCCAAAATAGAAAATTAACGTCTCATTAAAATCCAGAAAGTAAAAAAAACAACAACAAAAAACAAAACAAAAACAAACATGCAGTTTTTTTGTTGATTTGTTTTGGTATCAGGATCAGAGCGTACATGCCGTCTGAAGACTTTCTATCAGGATGGAAATCGGCTCACAGCTGCCACGACATTCCAGACACGCAGACACAACTTCCCTTCACGCTCCACACTTGTACTAAACAGTTATCTTCCTCTACCTGAGAGGGTTTCAGATTCTCCACATTCTTCTCCTCTACTGCGGTACGCCCAGTTCCAGCCCTCTTTGCTTTCATCCAAAAATAAAACAAAAAACAACCCAAACTATTCCAACCTGAAATGTATTGTGATTTTAAATCTGAGCCAAAGCCTGATCTCGTGAAGCTCCCACTTTTGGTAAAAATTACCTCATCCCGCAGCAACACTTGCTCTGTGGGACTCCTGCTGAACAAATAGTCTAAGATGTCCTTCCTGGCGATGAACAGCCGTCTCCCAGGGGACAACTGCGCTCTGGTATTTGCTTCATCATGCTTAGTCTCCCCCTCACCCTCCATCTTTATCTTGTTCCTTTGCTTTTTCTGCTCTTCCACTACAATTCTCTATTCTTATCTGTTTTAACTCACAGACCGGGGGGAGGCCTGATAAATGTAGACTCCTGTATGAAACCCAGACACTATAAACTGCCCAGGCTTATGGTTCAGCTGTCAATAAATCAGTCAGGACAAAAAGCAGACGCAAGGGAGACGGATGGACATGCCTGAAACAGGACATGGATTTATTATGCCCTCTATCTCTGCATCACTCGAGTTCCTCGTAAATGCATTGTGTGCGTCTGAGTGTAGGCGTGGGATTACCTTCTTGAAGAGGCGCCCCGAGTCCTCGCTGATCTGCGCGAACCGTGGGATGATGTTGTTGAGGTAGAGGTCAGACAAAGTGGCGTGGTCCCGACTCTCCCTCTTCACCTGAAGCAGCAGCAGGTTCCAGCAGTTCACCGGAGATGAGATGGTCTGCTCCTTCCTGTAAACACACACACACACACACCCTTCAACTTGTTTCCACTTCGTCAAGTTACAACCACAAACTTCAATGTGTAATATTGGTCTTTTTTTGAGACAAAAAACCCCAAAAAGAAGTGCACCATTTTGAGGTGGAACAAAGATCAATGTCTAATCTGACATTAATCAGCTCCCTCCAGGAAAACTGTAAACATGTGGAAGAGTGTGATTACATGAGACAAAAAAAACATCCAGTAGCCCAAAACATCATCCTGAACGACTGGTCTCTATATGAAACACAGTGGTGGCGGCACCATGCTGTGGGCATGCTCTTCTTCAGCAGGGACAGGGAAGCTGCAGGGAAGCTCCCCTGTCCCTGGGAAGTCATGAAAGAAAGTCTGTTACAGGCTGGACATAACTTGAGGCTGGGGGTGGAGGTTCACCCTCTAGCGAGGCCGGAGCTGCAATGGGGTGACTTAGATCAAAGCTGTTCATGAGCTAAAATGACCCAGTTGACTGAAAGTGGGACTCTAACACACTGTTGAACTCACAAGATTAAATATGCAACATTTAATTCACAGGCTGTGAATAGTCAAACACATTCCAAAGGTTAGGAGCGTTCTCAAAACAGATAATCACATCCAGCGTCAAAAGACAAACAAAATGGTGGAAAAGCAAAGGATTAAATAGATTTACCCCCATTTTAGTACACATTCTCTATTATTAGAAATATTAAAACCAACAAAAACAAGACTCAATAACTTTGTTAAAAATACATTACCTGCCAATTAAAAAATAAACCTGGTGTAGAGTGTGTATTTCAGTAGTAATATTTAAAAATGTTGTCATTTAAAGCTCCCCTCTCAGCTGCTAAGTTAAGCTTTTCGTGTGTGTGAGGTTTAAACACACACACACACACACAACAAAAATATACAATCTCATCCTCAGAAACAGAACCAAAATCCCAGACAGATCAAACCAAAAACTTGCAATCGTTTCTTTTTTGAACTCACACACACCCCCACCCACACCGAGACCGAAAGCCAGTCCAAACACAGGCCTCCCTCTGCCATCAAGAAGAGGTAACACTCCCTGCAAAAAGCACAGCTGCTGTTTCTAAGAAATCAGAGTGGGAGGAAAAAGAAAGAAAAACTCACAGTTATTTTATTAAACACATAATAACTCAATACTACAGCACTGACATTGTTTCAAGTGGCCACGGTGCCATTAGAGTAATGCCACGGTAGTAGGTAATCGCTCGCTTATGCAACATTGCAACTGCTTTCACACAGGCTGTTCGAGTGTGGGTGTGTGCATGTGTGAGTACAGTACGAGTAATGGGTGATCCATGGATGATCTAGTGGGTAAAATGGATTATAAGTGAGTGTAAGTGGATGAGAGACGGCCTTTGTGTCGTTAAGAGCAGCTTTAGCTGGATAGAGAGAGCAAGAGCTGCAAGGCATTTACATCACACACACTAACACACACATGGGGGGCTGGAAGGGAGTTCAGGAAAAGTAGAGCTGAGACCGTAGCATACGCAATGTCAAACAGACAGAGAGTCTTTGATTGAAGGGTATTGAGTTGGGGGTTTTGTCTGTGAGGAGGTGTGTCCGGGGGGACGGGACGGGGTGGTACATGATGTCACAGGTCAAATGGCTGTGATAATAACAACCGTGGCATGACAAAGGGAGGAAAAAAATCCCCCACTAAAAACCAAAGAGTGCTGAAAGCCTCCATGTGTCATAAAGTCATGTGTGTTCACTTCCCTCAACGGGGCAGCTTTTCGTCTGGTCTCCACTGGTTGCACAACATAAAGACGAGAGCGCAGTTCCTCTGTTGTTTCAAGAAGCTGGTGACACGACACCCTTATCTCACCAGTGATCACCGCAGCAATGCCAGTCAACTCAAATACTACCCACTTCACAGACAGAACAAGAAGCCGGGTGACCCAAAGGTCACAACAAGTAGAGAAAGAGACTTTTCTAAATGCCATTAAAATGAATCCTTCCACTGTAAAAAAAGAAAAAATCTAAATAAGACAAAAAAGTCAAGTCAAGTCTTTCAATAACAACCTACTCTAAAATTTAATTTTAGAACATTTCACTCAACAAGAAAGAATAATATTAGGATGTGACATTTATACCTCAGAAATATAAATATAAAAGCAGTTAAGAAAATACACAGTGTCAATAAGGCAACACCTATTAATAATTCCTCTTTTAGTCTAGTCATTCTGTATATAGAGTAAGGTGTTATGATTATTAACAACCACTGATAACCTGCAGGCTGTAAAAATTTCTGTTAAATAAATAAAAGTCTCCATTTTACACAAGCATACAGCGGACCCAAAGTACACACAGGATTTAGGGACCATAAATAGCTAAAATCTGCAAATACTTGCGACCCCTTCTAAAAACATTCATAGTTGCCTGTTTTAATTGTTCAAATATCAAATATGCATTAATGTGCACAGTGGAAACTGGCATTACTGCAGAACATCAACTGTTTTACTTATCTCTGCTATTATGGGTACAGCAAAGGAAAATGGATGGCGTTCTTGGACTGGCGTGCCAAGTAGCGTTTTGCCAATGCGTTTCAGCTTCTCAAGCTGCATTTTCTTTTGAATATTTACATATTCAAAAGAATTTGCTGTTACGTTCCATAGAAAAATCCACAAATAGGTGAATCCACACATGCTGAGGTGGGGATCCGGGTCACATCTTGTCAAAACTCCAGGCTGTGGCATATGTATCGGCTTAATTTCATCATTTATTGCATGAAATGAGAAACAGAGCTTGCAATCTAAGTCAGATCTGAAGTCTTTAAAGCGCAGATATATAATAAGTCTTCCGTCTTTAGAGCACAAGTTCGAGTCAGCTCAGATCTGTACAAGACATGCAAAATGTCCAAATCAAGTGCCCAGTCCTTTACTCTAACTGAAGCTCACCTTTCAGTAATACATGTTTTCTTAAAACCTTGAATGAAGTTACCTATTTTCACAGGACTTATTTAATAGGCAAGAGTGACCAAACGCAGATTAAAGAGAGCTTTGTCTTTGTCATTGTCTGTGCAAGGTCCTTTGTTGAATCATGTTAAGTGACTGCTTTATTTTATTTATACATATGTGGTTTCTTTTTGGGGCAGGAAAGGCCACTGGCCAGACCAAAAGAAGCACAGCAGATGCAAAACAAAATTTTTAGGCCACTTTTGGTCACACAGCAATGACAACAGTTTTTCTAAATCTATGTAAGTATTGGTTACATAGACAATTGAAACTGGCCTAATATTTGGCCTAAGGGGGGCTTTTATAGTGGAACTGCTCCGAAAACGACTCTCTGAACCAATCAGGGTACTCACACACACACACGCATGCACACGCCCACACATCATATAGTTTAACCATATAACCCTGCAGCCACTGCTGTGCAGTCTGCCAAATAGCACACATACCAGGGATCTCCATGGGATCAAAATACTTACAACCTCACACCCCACACTGTTAGGAGCACCATTGACGCCTGGCCTGTTGAGAGTGTATGAGCCACAGGCAACTCTCTCACACACACACACACACGCTCTCCTTGATTCAAACAGCCAAATACACACACACACACACACACAACCGGAAAATAGCTGAAATTCCAGCATGGCACTCTGACAGAGCAGCAGCAGATGCAAGAAGAGTGTTAAATACACAGATGTTGGAGGTAGAGAGAAGCTAAATAAATACGCAAATAAATACTGACCACTTTGTAATTGGTGGCTTCATATTTTCTCCTTAAAGACATCTAGATGGACCACAGCATGTGAACAAACAGAGGGGCTGTATTTATTCTGTTCCACTGCCCTTCTCTTTTCCACTGTTCCTTTCCCCTCCCCAAAATGCAACACATGCTCTTCAACTGCCTGCATATTGATCTGAGCTGGAGGGTGAGTGCTAGGCAGGGGGTGGATGTCCTCAAAGTAGGAATTGGGTTTCGTTTAGAGAACCTATTGATCCCTTTTAGTCTGCGCCTGTGAATCAGACGGACCATGAATGTGGGGTTTGCCCCCAGCAGAGAAAAATGTGTTTCTGGCATAGAGTGACGGTTAAGAAACAAGCTGAGCGACAGTGGAGGATAAAAAAAAAGAGGAAGGTGACAATTGAGGAGGTCATTGGTGGATGGAAAATAAAAACAGGAAATGAGGCAACTGAAAGGGACAAATGATCCGGCCTTTCTCAAAAGATTTGAAGTCACTTTGCAACATCCAGTCGGTCAGAAACTCCAGCAAAGGTTTTCTGTTTCTTAATAAGTCCTTTAAAATCTCCAAAGTGAAAAAAAATAATATGCATGCGATGACGTAAAAAGGGTATTCACCACCTTGTAAAATATTTCAGATTTTGCTTTTTTGTCACACTGACATGATTCAGATCAAACACATTCTAATAATCAATGTCACTTGCCCACCCAGGTCTGATTTCTGCCTCATTCGTAGAATCGATGTCCCCAAATTATGACAATATGAAGCAAGTGCAACAGCCTTTGACATAATATCAGTCTTAAGCAGTTCATAAAGCCATTTCTAAAGCTTTGGGACTCCAGCAGACCACAGTGAAAGCCATAATCTTCAAATGAAGAACACATGGAACAGAGGTAAACCTTCCAAAGAGTGGCTTGGCTTTCAAATTACTCAAAGACGCAATAATGGCTCGTCCAGGAAGACACAACACAACTCAGAACAACATGTAAAACTTCAGATGTTATTCTCCTCAATTTAGGTTAGTGTTCGTGATTCAACAAAAAGAGAGGGGTGGGGCCAACATTAAAATCTTTCCTCAACAAGAACACCATAAAGGCCTGTCTCTCTTTCTATATATATATATAAAAAAAACATCTTTATGATCCACAAGACGTTTTGGTACGTATTCCGTGGACGGGCCAGTCAAAAGTGGAATCTTTTCTGTGTCCTATTACCTGGGGTGTAAAACTATAACGGCATACATGGTGGCGGGGTGATGATCCAAAACTGTTCTGCAGTCAGTCAGTACTTGGATGTCTTCTTATAATTGATGGAGCCACAAATTTTGCTCTCTAGTAGAAAATGCTGGAGCATAACCAGCCATTAGTTTGTGAACTTTAGCACACCACGCTTGGGTCATGCAGCAAGACGGTGATGCAAAAATACCAAGTCAACTGAAAGTTTTAAAGGGGTGTAGTCAAAGTCTGGACTTAAATTTAATTAAGATGCAGAACCTTTAACACGCTGCTTGTAAATGGCTGAATTGAAACATTTCTGGAAAGAAGAGAAGGACAAAATTCCCTTATAGCGATGCAAAAACACACAAGATGGCAGCCATCTTGTGTGTGGCGCAGGGGTGGTGCAACTACTTACTAGGGCTTGTGGGTCAATTGCTCTTTCAAATAGACCCAGTCTGGTTTTACAACTTCACCGTTTAAAAAATGAAATCTTACTTGATGATCTGAAACATTTAAGTGTAGCAAAAACATGAATAAAACAGAACAAACTGACACCAAAAAGTTTGCATCACTCTCACTGAAATCTGTTAATTCTTTTAGAAGTTACGTTTACAAACATGCATCAAAGCAAACTTTAACTATGTTGCAGGAACTGCAAAGATGTTGCAGCAACCAACAAGCAAGTTGGTTTCAACAGAAGAAAGCTAATCTGTCTCCAAGTTACTCATTCACTTCTCTTATTTAGGTGTTCACTGATTCCATGTAAGACAAAATGAAGAATGAGGAACTGGATCCTGAATTATAATTTTGAAAGAGTAAGCATTTCCTGATGACTTACAGCTGTCATAGAAAGTCCTGACTCACTTACTGCAGCTGCTCATGCCTCCATGGAATGATTATTGGTAGATTTATGAAACTGCGGTGATGATTAGAGAGACTTTGGGCTCCTTCAAATCTGCACCAGTGATTAATCAACATCTACACATTTACATCCAAAAGGTCTCTCTATTTAATTAAACGCATAAAGTCTCTATAAAAAAATTATACTTCGCTCCTTTTGCCTAAAATTTTTATCCCTTAACATTTCAATGAGAATTACTTTAGTTCAAAGAGTTCATGACTGAAGTGTAGCAGGAGAAACTTTTAATGCAAAACACATCTTTATTCCTCATGAATTATAACATGAAACTTAATCTGAATTTGTTTTTGTATTTCACTATGCTTATATATAGTTCCAAATTTTAAATTAACCAATAAGCATTATTCCATTCAGATCTCACACGAGTTCATTATAAAGCAAGCTAGCATTTTTTTTTACTCCCAAAAGTCAGAATACAAAAATATAAAAACATACAAACACTTGTATAGCACACATTTATTAAACGCTTCAACTAATTTCTGGCTGACGCACAATTTTGTCCAGTTTCAGCGTTCACTTGAATTCACACCTCTAATCAGCTAATGAATCTGATTAAACAGATTTAAAGTTCAGCTGTCTTAAGTAGGAATTCCTTGACATTTGCCAATATGCACCCTTTAGCCCAGGCGCTACTATGCTCACACTGTAAAGAGGTATCAGTCAGAGAAAATGTGAAAGCAAACTCCGGCTACATGTACACTCCAAAGAAGAGTGAAGGTGGTCACTGATAACTGGAGAAAATACAAAACAAGGGGAACATGAGAGAACTTGCACATTTCTCCAAAATTGATTAAAAGTGTCAGTCTCTCACTGACTGACATCAGTGAGAGAGGATGCCAAGAGGCCAACAGGAAGGCTGAAGAAACTATGAGCATTTCTGGTTTCCAACTGGTGACAGTACTATAATCACAAATGTTACTCTTATTAATGTACAATTTACCAATTATTAAAAGAAGTTACTTCCAGAAACCAGCTGTATTAGGTGGTACAATTTTATTGCTAAAAACCACACACTAAATGCATTTAATCATACTTTAAAAGATACTGGGTTTTTTTTTTCTGCTTTCACTGAAAGAGGTAAAGACATTCAAAGGAACAACACCAACAGATTTCAGCATACACCACCAGGTAGAATTTCTAATATAATTGCTAGTCCCTCCAGGACATCTCACCAGTCCATCACAGGGCAACATAGAGACACACGATCATGAACTCTCACTCCCAAGGGTAATTCTGAGAACCCTTGGCAGTTCTCAAGGGTTCCAAAAACATGAGAATCATGTTTTTGGACTATGGGAGGAAACAAGAGTACCCATAGAGAACCTATGCTTTCATGAGAAATATGCAAACTCCTTGCCTAAAGGCCACAAGCTGGGATTCAAACCCAGAACTTTTCTGTTAAGCTGCAATATCAGTCCTAGCAGTAACAACTGTGCCACAGAGGAGTCCTACAGGTACTATGAATATGTTTATAGCAGTTGATCTTTTTTGGCATGAGCTGCTGTGCTCCTCTGGGCCTTGCTCTGTCTGGTTTCGCATAAAGCAAAATGTGTCTTGACATCCAAAAAAACTAAATAAATGTCCTGGTCATAAAGATCACAGAAACAACTCCTAGCTGTGTGGAGCAGGCCCACTAACACGTTGGCTAGAAGGTGTTGTGACATTTTAATCACTGTCACTGGTTAAAAGTCAGAGAAGACAGATGCAAATAGGTAGATTGTCAGTAAAAAGTCACCCCTGGCTTCCTTAATTCGCAGTAGCTCTGCCAAGTTTATGTGTGTGTGCATGAGGTTTATGATTAGCTAGCACTTCCCCACAGGGAAACAGCCTGCTCTCTCCTATTAAAAGCTGCCAGATAAACCGAGCTGCCTAAACCAGGGAATTTCAGAGTGCATCTTTTATATCATCTACTGCTGATGGAAGGAGAAAAAAATGGAAATACAAGTCACTGACAGAGAAAAACCATCTATGGAGAAAAAGACTGGCCTATTTAGCAAAGGTTCCCTTCATGGCAAGATGCTACAAGACAGCCAGAGCACAGAAACACCACCTGGACATTTTTGGCAGCAGATTCTGCCTTTGTCATATGCAACCTTTCTCACAGGACGTAATATGTTCAAAAAGGAAATCAGCGTGAATCGTGTAGTGCGTCAGTAAATCTATGTAGGAGGCGATGAGTGATTTAGGTAAAAATTCAACAGTACAATTAGGACATCTGTCACCTCTCTTTGTGCAATTTTTTTCTTTCATTTCCTTGCCTGCTGCCTCTACTTCTCTATTCTTTCAGGAAGGAAGCCAGCAGTCTGTGAAAAACTATGTTGCTCAAAAAGGCTAAATAAGGGCACTGGCTATTTTTGGCCCCACAAACCTACATGTGCAAAGCATCGACCTGCAGCTCTGCTTAACTTTGTGCTTAACTGATAGACTCTGGAAGTACGTACTTGAGTAGATGGTCCTTGGTGCTGCGTGTCTTTGTGAGGAACCTCTCAGCCAGCTTCTCCAGGTTCCGGCTGTAGTCCATCTCAATCTCTGCCTTCTTCCTGAAGAAGTCCTGCAGGTCCTGAAGCAGCTGAACCCTCAGCTCACACTGCTGGTCCAGACACTTGAGCTGCTCCACCAACTGGGCTCGGACCTCTGCAAAGGCACAAAGAAGAGCGGTATGAAGTTGGCTTTGTTGTGGTAGCTATAATGCAGGTGTTATTTCACTCACACAAAGTGCTTTAAGATTTCTTTTGCTTTTCTTTTGCTACAGTTGTTCAAACAAAATGTTCATATCATGCACATATAACCCGAGTTACATTTGCATGGTTTCGGAGCATGGACAAACTGCTCATGATTCATCTTAATCAGACTGAAGTCTGGAATTTGACTACATCACACCAAAAGGTAAATTTTTGGAGTCATCCAGATCATTGCTTTGCTCTCTGACACAAGTGCAATTGATTTTAAGGTCACAAAAAGTGAGGGCAAGATATTCTCCTTCGGGACTGACTGGTGGAGAGCACAATTCATAGCTCCATCTGCAAGAGCAGCTTATTCAGGTCCTAAAGCAGAAAAGCAGCGCTGCACTACCACCATCGTGTTTTAAACTCAATACTATATTCTCTTATGAAAATGCTGTGTCAGTTTTATGCTTCGTAACGGGATGCTCCTGTTCTCTGCTTGCATGGAAAATGCTTCTCAACATGGCTCTCGAGTCCCAAAGCTTTAGAAACGGCTTTATAACCATTTCTACATCAATAGAGTTCAGTGACTTTGTTTTTCATCAGTTCTTACATTGATTTAACACAACATGGTGTATTGTCATTTGAGCTTAATTCAGTTTACTGTCCAGACTAGTTCTATACTAGTAATTTCTTGAGTCAACATTGCATTTGTGGCTAATGGAACTGAAGAAAAAATGTGACTTATCACAGTTAACTAACGGATTTCATCAGGCCAAGTTGCTTTGGATATTTTAAATCCCTTAATAAATGAAATAATCAGTGGAAAACTGTGTTTTATATTTATTCTGGCTATCTGACTCTGAGATTGTTTGACGATCTGACACATTTAAGTTAACAGGAAGAGTCACATGATCCATAGAACTGCACATAACACTTGCTTCCTGATATTCTAAGATAAATGTTTATTTACTCGTCAATGGAATGTTGGTACCTGTACAACAAGGGAATGCACTTATGGCAAAGGGTAAAGCTGGGCTTTCATTACAGTGTGCGAGACATCCAACATCAAAAACACCTGGAGCTGGAAGACTTGGCGGAAGTCTGTCTCTCGCCCACCAGTTTATGAAGCACGAACCTCCCAAGCATGAGTATGCATCTTCATGTTTACAGCCAACTCTGCTTGTGTGCATGCATGCGCATGTGTGTGGGAGTGTGTGTGTGTGTGTGTGTGTGAGAAGGGGATCAGATATCCCCTTTCATCTCCAGAGGCAGCCATTTATCCCTGCTTATCACTTTTCATTTTCCTCCTGCCTCCGTCTCTTCTCTCCGCTCCTGCACTCCTCCTGGCCTCAAATTAATAGAGTGCACTCAGTGCAGACACACTCAGAAACCACATTCAATCACTGGCAACACAAACATCCCCTGGAGAGCGCTGTCCACTGCAGGGGAGAGAGACCACTGCGAAACGCATGCGTTTACGTGGGTAAAATCAAGGGCACTGGCACCGACACACTTGCACTGAATCAATGCAGACAGCTGACAGATTAATGCTATGCTCCCTTCGCAGTCTGCCAACGCTGAGAAGCATGAATCCTCTTGAGTTGGAAAACAACACACACACACACGCCTTCTCCTACCTTTACACCGCTGGCTGTAGAGAAATCGGACAGTTTTGGCCTCCATCCTCGCTGCGCTGCAGTATTCAACTCACACTCAGCCACACAAACACTCGCAGGGACCCGAGGAGCCAGCCGCCTGACACGCCGGCGGTGATGCAGCTTTTGTGTTTACCAGCTGAGAGTGCAGTTTCTCATTACCACAAAGAGAAGTGGGATATCTAAATGTGTCTGTGACCATGCCGCTCCTCCCACCTCTCTCTCGCTCTCTCACGCCCCCAGAGACATGGACCTTAACGTCCTGCCACTCGCCCCCAGAGGCTGTTCGGCCATTTTTAGGCTGTTCAAAAGGCCACAAAGCCACCGACGATGATGGAGCACAGTAGAAGAAGCACAGCTCACAGTAAATCCATGCATGCCGGTGTCTGTGCTAACAGCCTGGTGTGAAGATTTGCTTTGACAACATGTGTTATTGTCTCACAGTCTGTTCATGTACGTGTTTGTGTGTAATTTACTCATTGCACAGCAATGCCAATGATGGGGGAGTGAGTCAGAGTTCCACCTCTTCAAGCCGTGACACAAAAGCTCGAGATGGTGGCCTTGTAATTAGCCCATTCAAAACAACAACAACACAACGCACGCGCATCGCTTCAGATGGAAACAAATAGGGAGAGCAGGAACAGGGGGCAGAGGGCAAGTGGGAGCACAGCTTGAAGAAAATATGGAGGAGGACTCTCAAATTCAATGCATTCGCTTTAAGTCACTCAGCCCTATAAGGCTGAACATTTTAATATTAATAAACAATAAATGATGCACGTTTATTGTTCTTTGTTGAGGTAAAATAATGTAATAATACCATTTGCCTTCCCCATCAATGATCCTTTTTTGTGTGTTTTTGGGTCAGAAAGCATTAGTCATTCTGTGATAATAACATTAATCTATGATTAATGATGTCTGCAAGTCCAAAAACTGACAGTATGATTGGAGTTGCTACTTTTACTGAGTTTGTAATTGACTTCTATACACAAAAAAATAGTAGGTTGTCAGTTTTCCACCAAGATTTACAACTAAAATCTTGCCTGAACCATAAATTATGCACCGTTTTATTTCCTAAGCTAGACGCACTGTTGGTCATAGTTCTTGGAAAGAAAATCTGCCAAAACAGGAATCAGCGAGACGGATTTTGAAGAAAACTAATAATTTGCTCAGGCCAGAAAAAAAGGCCTGATCGTTCCATGTCTTACTGACTTGCAAAGTAAAATACTGTAGCATGTGGAAATAAGAGTGAAATAATATTTTTACACACTTGTGAGAGATTTTGAGAAAAAGAAAGAGTATTAACACTCGTTGCAGGATCTTAACTTCTGTTTTGTTGCTCTGTAATGTCCATCATCCTGACTGAGTCCACAGTGGGGATGAACCGGAATGTGACGCCTCCACCTCCTCCAGCCAGTCCAGTCACATTTTCCAGGCAGATGAGAGCAGGTCTTACTATTGAGCTCTGGGAATCTACTTTACCGATGCTCTTCTCTCCCCTTTCCTCCCTCCTTGCCTTCCAGTGTCTCACCTCCCCTCTCAGCTGAAGCTACAGGATGTCTAGCTCTGTCTGCATGAGAGTTGTGCATACATTACTCACTCCGTTCAGCCAGGAGCAACAGACCAATAGGAAAGAGGATTTAGCTTGAACACAGCTAGTTATCTCTGCAGGAACTGCATTTAAAGGAGGATAGTCATTCAGCTTTAGAAAACGCAGTCATCTTCCTGTTTACATTCACTGCAGCCACCTGTTTCTTTCCTTTTTTTTCTTTTGACAACCTGTGTAGGTGTAGCGCAAATTCATGTCATTATCCTGGATTTGTTTTCTTAGTCCCACCCAGGGCATAAAGATGAAAACAAGGAGATAATGGATGGAGACAGCAAACCACAACAGAGTGACATTACCACCATGGGTGATGATGACTGCAGTTAATTTTGGAAGCAGGGCTGAGGCTCTGAGGCTGCTAGTCTGGGTTGCCTCGAAGCGAACCAGACCCTCGCATGTGGCCGTGTTCAACTATGTGGATGCAAGGCCAGGGTATAACAAAAATAAACCAGGAAAGGAAGCAAAAAGAAATGCTGCAACACAGTCAGCCATGTGACATCCATTCCTCTTTGGCAAGCACAACACCGAGGCTAAAAATAATTTTCCTGCAACATTACGTCTTTTGGCTGGGTTTAGTTTAGCAGCAAAATTATGCCCAGAGCTTCAGGCTGCTTTGGCTGGAGCTGACAGGTGAGACGGTCGCCCTGGATTCTGCTCTGGTTCTGGCCTACATACAGGGGACAAACACGCTGCTCAGAGGTCTCATCACACTTAAAAAACATCATAGGGGCAGCACACGCTCCCTTATGTGCAATTCACACATGCAAACCGCTTTTGACAGCACCCATCCAGACAACTCCTGGAAGCCCAAGCTGACTTCTTTATAACCACATCCTAACACAGCAGACGCACACACACACACAGATGTGGCAACTGTTTGCAACTACATGTGAAGACTGTTTCAGGCATGGCTTGAACTGGCTTCAGAGGAAATGTGACAGAGCAAAAACAACAGAGGAGTAGTATCCCAGCAGTACAGACAAGCCGGCTGATTTAAAAGGCAGCTGGAGCGAACCGCAAATTTGATGTCACTCCAATGACATGTCTCCGTTTTTGTCATTTCAGTAAGGGCTCAACGCATTTCTGAGGCACATTTATGTATTTTCCAGACACGTAGTTTCATTTTATAGCAAAATCAAGGTACTTTGTTACATCAGTTGAAAAATAATATACATATCAATAACTTAAAAGAAATTTGACATCGCAACGTGACACCTTTAACTTGGCCTCTTTCTCTGTAAGAAGCTCCTGCTCTGACACTCCACCTTTGTATCAGGAGGGCTGAGAAGGAGTTTGCATGACGGGCTCAGCAAACTCGCAGCTCCACCAGGTGTTTGCTAATTCTTGCTGCCGCTAGTCTGGTGGAACGAATCACGGGGACGGGGTGCTCCATGGAGCAGGAGCTCGGCTTGAAGACTGCAGTGCCGATGAGAAGCTTTGTGGAAATAGGCGCCGCTGTGTATGACCAAGTGCTACATCCCTTCTGAACGGCTAGAATCAGTCAATTTTTAACATATTCGTGACATAATTTAATATGTCATTGCTAGGTTCCTTGAGAACTCAGTAGTGGGCTGAGGAGACAATTAACATTTTGGAATCAGATCTTTGAATCTGCTTTCAAGTTGATGCTATGTTGAGTAGAGATTGTTCATTTATAGCACATGCATTAGATGTAAACACATAATATTTAGAATGCAAAATTAGGCATAATTGGTAACAACTCTGGCCACTAGATGGCATAAAAATACTTCCAGTACAAACCTTAGTATGGGTGAAATTTGTGTCAATAGACATTAGAGGAAATGTTTGACACCTTGGCTTCATTAAGACTGGAACAGTTTCACAGTACCAGGAAAACATTTTTCTGGCTTCTGTCATTCTTTTCCTTCATTAAATGTCCCCATCAATGCTTTAGCAAGATTATTTTTAGACGTGGAAACAATGAGGTGATTTCCAGAATATAAGCTAGGATGAAGCAATCATTGTCAAGTTGCCTTTCTATGTTGGCCCTGAGACTTACAGTAGGGAATGCAGTTTGAGTCTTGCACAGCGTTTGAATGGCCAAATACAGCGAGCAGTTTTCACCTTTTCAAGCCAACACTGACATTAGAGAGTAGAAGTATTTAAAGCACTACTTTATTTATTTAAAGCGCTGTTGTGATTTTTGGCTCCCACAGGTCACTGTAACACCATTTTACTGCCCAACTCTTCCTCCAGGTACCGAGCTCTCAGCATAATCTAGAGAAGCCAAGATCCAATCCACTGAGATTACGCTATAAAAGTATCTGCCAACTCTGAGTGCAAGTGAGCAAAAACCTTGACAGATAATGACTAATGACAGCCGTAGCATAATGCCACACACATAAGAAATCAGAGACACCCGACCAGGTGATGTAGCTACAAGTACGGTGGAACATTAGCCATTCTTCTTGCTTTCTTTTGTGGTTTAGCGAGTGCGAGCTCGCATACCCGACGTGTTTATGCAGCAAGGCCTGGTCTTTGTTGCTCCGGGGGCTGATACTGCAGCACAGACTACAGAGCTGTGGAAAAGAGAAGAGGAGTGGGGGGGGGGAGTGGGAATGGTTTTCAGTTGTACCACTGTGAGCTCATGCTATTGTCCCCACAAGAATGAAAAAGCAGAAAGAAAAGAAGAAAGAAACACAAAGTAGTGTAAAGGGTGAGTAAGAGGGCGGGCCCTGCATCAGCGTGAATAATATGGCCATTCATCCCTGTACATGCAGGAAGAGAGGACAGAGAGACAGGAAGTCAGCCGGACCGGTTTAGTGCCAGCAGGGAGCACACGGTAGAGTGAAAAGAGGGTGGGGGGTTACACTAAAACAACTGCAGGAAGCGTGTGTGTGTGCGTATGACGGGGTGAACAGGATGAGGGGGATCGACTGAGGTGAGCGCCTATAAATGAAATGCCCTAACAAAATAACAGGCAGCAAAGGAGGTCACCAGTATAATCTGAAACCAGACTGAAGGGGGAAACTGGGCCAGGAGTCTGCAGGTTGAACGGGGATAAATGAGTGAGCGCCTCTGTCTGCAGGTTGTGTTTTCCTTCAGATAATTTAAATGGGCAGGTTCTGGAGCCTCAGGTTGCAAGTAGTGATTCCTAATACGAGTCTTCATCAGGGTGAAATCTATTGGTTCCAGACATCTCTGCTTGAGTGCACAGAGACAGACACGCACACACACACCAAGTAAGGACGAAGAAGAGGAAAAGATAGAGTTACAGTACAGTAAGTGTTGGAGGGAAAACTATTGCAGGAATGGAAAGATTCCAACCAAAGTCTTTTCCTTGGGCCGGGATGTTTCCTCTAAAAACAAACACATACACATTAAACTTATGCTGGCATTTCCTTTCTCACACATGGGGTGCAAAAGGAAAAGTAGTGTCGTCTCATGGATGCAAATTAACAAGCTTAGCAACTGGAGGACATGGAAAAGCCAGTCGAAGCCAAACCACTGCGCAAAACGTGCAGAGCAGCAGAGGAGAGCGAGAGGGGCAGGGAAGAAAAAAAAACAACAACTTTGAGTGGTGCCATCAATAAGTAAAGAACACACAGTTATAAAACAGGAGAAGTTACAGATCTCTCTCTGTTACTTTAGGACTTTTGATCAAAGTTCCTTCCTAATGGAGAACAGGCAGTCGAAGAATGCGCTTGGGATGGTGTGGAAGCACCAAGTCAAGCAAACATGATGCAATAAAACAGTGTACCCACTGGAAAAAATGGATTAAGAAATAGATGAGGCAATAAGATTTTTTTTTTCGGATTTCCACCAGGACGGGATTAGCATCTTTGATAATCTGAAACTCTCTACAGTCTCCATTCAGCCTGTTTTTTTTTTTACGGTGTGACCTCTTGTAGCACGTTAACGTGACCCTTTCTCAATTTTCAACTCCATAAGAGGTTCACAAAACAGTTATACTGTATACATCTGAGGAGTAATAAAATAGATAAGATGGAAAATAGACAAGTAAATAATAGTTTCTGGAAATATTTCTGTCATTTTCAACTTTGATTTGGTAATATGTAGGCTAATTTCAAGAAGAGCAGGAATTCTTCAAAGGTACAGGAAGAGATTTTAGAAGAATAATACAACTAATGACCATAATATCCACCATATACTTTCCTTTTATTTCAAACTTATGACAGCTGTAAGAGGATTTCAGTATTTTTAACATAATGTTATTTATGTATGTTAAACTATATAGATGAACATAAGTAATAACCAATCAAAAATCTGTCCGAAAGATTAGATTTTATCTGAAGTGTGAAAATATTTGGAAAGAAGAGGTGGAGGGGAATTGCAGGTTATAGATTACAGCTAATTTAGGCAATACAGGAGAGAAAAATATCACAATCATTTAATACAAAACCAATTAAATTCCCGTCACCCTAGATTATTTCCATCTTGGTTTTGACCAGTAGATCTGCCATTTGAGAGGAGGAGGGGAGTTACTGTGCAGGCTGGTCCTCAGCAGGGATAAATTCCTCCACACAACTTCACACCCTGTTCAGTTCAGGAATTCATTAACCCTTTACTGGACTGCGACATGTTTTAAGAGAAAAAAGGCTAACAGATTAAATTTGATAGTCATTGCTATTCATGGTACATGATACAAGATTTTCACAACATGTCACCTCTAGTAACTATCTGACGAAAGACAAAGTGCTACAAAAAATCTATATTGCTATAGTCTTTTTTACTATTGTCAGATTCTATTACTTTTGAATCTGACAATTTCACATTCATATCATTCAAGAGTGCTTAATTTGTTTACAGTAAAATCTTGGTCTGTGTTCATAGGTCACACAAAAGGTCACAGTTTTTATTTGGTTTCCTGCACAGTTTTGAAATAGTCTGGAAATGCATGGAATCCATTTTCTAGGTCTGGATGATTATGGAAAAATAGAGCTTTGTATGGGAACATATCAAAGTTTTTAAAACTTTTTTTTCCCGTCTTTAATTTTCAAAAGGATCAAAAAATAATAATCCTTAATATTTCCAGCAATTTTTACATTGATGAATGTCTATTAGATCTCTTATCTGTAATTTGGTTCAATGCTCCTTGAATTTAACATTTATCCATCAATATTTCGTTTTTTTGATCTTTTGACTAAACTATTCAGATTTCAGACAACTTCAAGTTCAGATTACACTGAACCTATGGGCCTTAAATGGGGTCTGGTTAAAATGCTAAACAACAAACTGTTATGTTTTGAAGCTTTATGTTTTTGTTTTACAAAGTAGAGGTACCAAGTTCACATTAAATTTTCTAGGATGGGGTGCTGTGGTGGTGCAGGGGCAAAGCACGTCCCACATATTGAGGCCTTAGTCCTCATGCAGGTGGTCACAGGTTCAACTCCCGACCTGGCGACATTTGCCACGTGTCTTCCCCCTTCTCTCATTACCCTCTTTCCTGTCAAACTACTTTCAAATAAAGGCCACTAGTGCCAATGAAACCTTATAAAAAAAAAAAAAAATATCTAGGATGTTCCAGTCATTCTAAATGTTGAAAGAGAAGTGAAGTTACTCCAGACGCCAAAAAAACCCAGCAAAATGACAAAATTTGGATTACAAAAATGGAAACTATTTCTATTGAAATGTTTTCCGATGTGGAATCCACGCATGAAGCTACTATTCAAACAACTCAAGGTCAATATTTTGTGCTTAAAAACTACAGAATTTTTTACATTTTTTTAATTTGAGTCTGGAAAAAAATTTCAACTTCTGAAATGAAACAAATGCGTAGAATCTCTGTGTAAAGCTTATCACCTCCAAAGATTTGTCACCAGCTATTTTGATTAAGATGGATTAGCAGCCTCTGGGTTGACTTATGAGCGCTCGTGCATGCGTTTCATCCTCGAGGATGCCGTCCACCTGGTGTCACCTCGATTTCCTGTCTCTGCTGGACATAGCCATCTGTGCCTCCGTCTGCTCCAACAGGCTTTATCTCTGTCTCTCGTTCCTTCAACTCATTTGCTCTCTTGCTCTGTCACACACACGCATAAATGCACATCGGGTTTGCTGCAGGGCTGCAAACCATGACCGCTAGTGATCTATGCCATCTGTCTGAGGAGTTACGGACAGCTTTCAGACAAACTCCCTCAAACACACAAAGAGAATACAGCAACCTGGGCCAACATGAGAGGAAATATTAACCCGAGGTGTCCCACTCCAAGAGTGTATGTCTGCTTCCTTACTAGTTTTCCAGAACAGCCAGTGCATAACAACCCCCTAAATCAGCTTAGCAACCAGTTGGGGGATTTGGCTAATCCACAACACAAGCATGTGAAGAAGCCTACTGAGTGTGTGTGTGTGTATGTGTGTTGCCCACAAGAGAGGGCTGTCTGATGGTGTGTGTAGTTAAGTTAATTCAGCCTCCAAATCTTAGACTGTGCACGCTCGATCATCAGAAGAATTATCTAAAACTGCATGTAGTGATTGGTAAATGTGGACAGTATGTGGAGACCCATCATTGACTGGGTCAAAGTTCGATCCCATCTTCATTATAAGGTGGGTACTTGTCATGATTCCAGTGACTGGATGAGTTAAGACTCCCTTTTCCTAAATTAAACAGCTATGAAAAGTCCATCAGTCTGACTCAGTTTGTCTTCGTCTTATTTTCAGAATCTTTCTGGTCATCACCAATGAATCACTGTGACCTTGCTGACAGCACAGGGCTGAGCTTGTCCACATTTAGGTCCTTTTACAGCGGGGGTCTGCAACTGCAGTCCCTCAGAGCTACAGTACAACTTTTAGATACATCCTTGCTTCAAAACAGTTAAATCAAACGACTGGATTACCTCTTCAGCATGACATCAAGCTTTGCAATGGCCTTGTAACAAGCCATTCATTTGATCCAGGTGTGCTGGAGCAGAACTATGCTGCAGGTCTCAAGGTCTGGACTTGGAGGACATATCAGCAGCAGTGATATTAATATTAACCCTAGCCAAACAGGATGTTAACAGAGGAACCTAACAACTATAATTCATGCCTGGCATTAAAATCTATTTTCTGGATCATCACTGTCTATATCGGTGTATATTTTGACAAAATCAGTCAGGATGAGGTTTTCTTGCAATTTGCGATTTGGGTCAGTGGTCTAAAGATGAGCACAGTGTGTGAAGGCATCGCCTGACAGCAGTCTAACACAGCCAGAGTCAAACAGTATACCATAAACAAAACATACGAAAGTCACACAGAAGGACATAAATGATACCAGCTTTGCCTACGTGACTGGTATGTACATCCTTAGACAGCAGATTCTTATCTCGACATTCCACGAGACTCGAGCGGCACGCAGCTAATGACTGCAGGAAAATAGAAAAGATGGAAACAGAGGATAGAGTTGGAACTCAGGCAGGGCAGTCACAGATATCTGCTGATGGCTACTGATTCTTATCTGAACGCCAGGGCGAGCACAGAGGCAATGAGAAGAGAGCAAAGGGATACATTACATCAGATGAAGGGTGAGACCATGCACAGAAGATAGCATCAGCAAATCCACCTTGAGGTCACATCATTTCCGTTTAGGAACTGAATTAAACCTTTTCATACATCTTTGGATCATTACTGTGCAGCTAAAGGTGTGTTAGCTGGTGAGGTACCGCAAGATCACATTCACCTGTCCTCTCCTCTCCTCCGTCTGTACTTCCTCGTTCTTACCGACCAACAACACCACAGACATAGAATTAAGCTTACGCAGCTTTTGTATAAGTCTAAATGCTTTTGTCGGTTACTTTTACAATGACTGCTGCAGAGGCACCAGATGAGCTAGAGGCTGTCCGATGAAATATAGAAGACTTTTCAACGTGGCAACAGTCTGTCACAAAAACACAGCAAGAGCCATCTTTACAACCCCATGTCAACATTGAAAAACGGTATTGCTGGCCCTTTTATTGTTTTTACTTTAAAGGAAAACACTTTGTGTCCACAGGAACTCTTATTATGTCTTCATGATTGGAGGAGGTCTCCAAATGACCAGCTTGTGGGACCCAAACTCAGATATACTAAGCAATATTTATGGGTATCCATAACCAAGCTCAAAAATACAATAACATTTTAGGATTTTTGCAAAGGCAGACTATCCATGCAGATACAATAATTCTGCATCTGGAGAATAGTTTAAAAAGAAAAAAAAAACAGTCTGGGAGTATGAGAGATCCAGCCTACAATATCTGCTCACCAGAAAGAGTTATGAATGTGCCTGAGTGAGCGCCGCAGTTCTCTCTTTGGCTTCTTTGTAAAAAAGCAGACCACTCAGCGTTCCCACCTCCGCACATATCCACCGAAACATCTGTCTGAGCGCTGCAGGGACAATGGCATAGAACAGAAAGGAGAAACTGGGCCAAGCTCTGAGGAAAGGGAATCAAACCCAGCAGAAAATACAGGGAAAGGGGGGGAAATACTGCAACAGAGTAGCACAAAGATGGTGCAAGAGACCTCACTAAGAGTAGGATTCACTTTACAGGTGTTTGTTGTTTCTCTCTCATTTGTTTGCTGTTGCTTTCATCCCGACAAAGCAGCTTTGCTCTCCTGTGGCTCAAAAAGTAGAGAAGCGATCACTATTTTTATGCCTCCTTCCAGATGATGCATTTTATCCTACACTTGAGCTAAGTTTTTGAGTAATTATTTAAAAATGCTTCTAGTATGCATTAAAAAAACACAAATAAAGCATATGTGATGTTTTAGATGACTAGGGATAAACAGATGAGCTCTGCATGAAGTGGTTTACATTACAGGGTCATCCATAACGCCAAAAGAGACAGATGGAGTAATAAATGTGTTCTGATGGTTTAGTTTGTGGATAATTTTATTCAAATAAAAGCCTACTGCTCTCTATTGCTCACTCAATGTGACAAACAGTAAATTGTAACTGAAAGCGGCGATCACATCAATTCACACACAACGCAACTGTTTAAAGAAGTGAAACTGCTTATAAGTACAGATACAGCCACAGATAAACAGGAAATAAACCCAAAGCATGCACAGGGCTTTGTTAGAAATACTCAGAGGGGGATATTGCTTGACCATTAGCTGTGGTGGTAAAAAGCTATCATGTGATAACAACAAATGGTTGCAGTGAAAAGGGAAATGAGAAGTTAAATTCACATTAAAACACATTTCAGATGTGGTTTCTGTTCTAAATTCTCAATAAAAAAACTTGGCCCATCGATGAATATATTAGAATTCTGGATGCAGTAAAATAAGATTATAGACAGTTCATTGGTTTTCAACAGGCTTAATATGACAGTGAAACAGATTACACTAATAATTGTCTCCAAGCCTGTAGCACACACTTCTTATAGGGATGATACTTCTGCACTACATGCGGTGATGTGAGAAGAAAGCAATTAGCTAATATGGCTTTTGTGAGCTTTGCTAGATGCATCCAAGCTTTAGCGAAAGAAAAGCAACTGTTTAAATGCACTTAGAGGTAAGTAATTGTCCAAATCAGCACCAATTACTTCACAAAACAAAGAACAAAACAAAAACAGGAAGTTGAATTGGCTGGCACATCTGAAACTTTTCACACATCGCTGCACTTTAAAGAAGGACAAATAGACATGGTTTCTACTTTTCAATAACAAAAATCTAAGATATTTTAGCAAATTTACATAAAAGCTTCTTCCAAATGAAAGGCAGCAATGGTGATCAATTAGGATAATCAATATTATGTAAAATTAAGGCACCTGTAGGCATTAGTTGCCACCTCCCAACTAACTAAAATACAAGAAATCTAAAGTTCTGAGGGTCAGTGAAGGGGTCGCCTAGTCTCCCTATTCTCAGTAACAAGCTCAGGATGCCAACTGAATTGCACATGCAAAAAAGTAATAGAGTATTTTTTTAATAGCATCCTGGGTAACTGCCCCCATGCACCATATTAAAATCCACCCTGAAGGCAAGCACTGCGTTTTGTTTTAGCAAATTTAAAGATTTGCTCACAACTAGATGTTTTAGACCTTTGACCTTATCAAGAAATCAGATTTGGACCATTGCAGTAGAGCGACACCACTCAGCAGGACATTAAATGTCTGGGGCCTTCCACAAATCTCGGCCATGTTGTTCATTCTTGGATGAGAGTTTTGTGAAGCCCTTTCAGTACACCTGTAGGCAGCCTGAGGATGTTCTAACACAAATTACACACTGTGACTTTCTGCACCTCTGGACAGCAGGATCTAACTCTAAAGCTATGACTTTATGAGCCCAATGGACAAATTTACCACCATGTGGATGTTGAAAAGACACAGAGATGCAAATGCAGTTTTATTACATTGTGTGATTCATCCACTTAGAGTTGCAAAATGTTCACCTAAAGTAGCATAACCTGTCACACAGTGTTTTTCTTTTCTGGCCTCTGAAGAGCCTTCAAGCTCATTAATGTTTTATTTAATGTGGAGACTGACTGTTTTTTCATCTTCTCACCAAAACATGCAACAGCATGTGCAGACCCACGCTCCCTGCTGTCAGGTTGAATTACAGGATTGTTGAGTTGGGAAACATCTTCCTAAAATCCGATGGACTTTCTTTGATTTATTTATATATATAAATATAAATATATATACCGTGCCGGTATTTATATATATATATATATATATATATATA
>CAEFZY010019368.1:0-46025 GCA_903066815.1 Brachyrhaphis roseni | reverse complement strand
GAGGCAATCAGGGAAACAAGACACACCTGGGAGTAATCAAGGGAGGACGGGACAACAGGGAGACTAATAGACACAGAAAACTCGAACTAAATACACAGAAAACTCAAAAATAACAGAAAAACACAGAAACATAAAAAATAACCACACAGAGAACTCGAAAATAAACACAGAAAAACACGGATCCTCAGCCGTCTATTATTTTTGGAAGATAAGCAATTGGACATTTACATGACAGCTTTAAGCAGAAGAGTCATTGTTTTCGTGCAGCTCTTAGAAACTCAAATATATCATGGATTTGTCCTGGATAATCCTCTTGAAAATAAAAACTTTTGCTCATATTAGAGGTAACTTTGTTATTTGCTGTGCACTATTAGCACATAAGGATCCTTCATTTCTACCCTCAGTACCCCACAGCATATTAAGAAAACATGCAATAGCAATGTCATTCCAGACAATTTTAAAGGCCACACCAGCTGAGATGTTGTGGCCATCCAAGTAATCTTTTTAACGTGCAACCATAATTATATTGCAGGGACTGCTGCAATGTGATACATCTATTCTCTGCAGAGGCAAATAATAATAATAATAATAATAATAATAATAATAATAATAATAATAATAATAAAAGAACAAATATCAATTTTCATCAATTTTATTTGTCTGTGTAAACTTTCTGCAAAACCTTCCCATGCAAAGTTATTAGCAAACATACAGATTTCAACTTCATGCACTATCTATGTACAAATACAGAGATTGAGGAACATTCCACAGATCTGGCAGAATCAGGTAGAAGGCGGCTATAACTTTAGCTCGGAGAGAAGCCTTTTATTTATTTATTTATTTATTTATTTTTGTCGATTTTGTTTTTACAAGCGATTGATGATCACCTCATCATGATCACAGTTGTTGATGTAGCACAGTGTAGAACTAGGTCATTGCCACATCTGGGCATTGCTGTTTACTGAGAAAACAAGACACTGGTAAGCTTCGAATGTGCATGTACAAGATCTCTCTGAGATTAATCTGCTACTCAGACATCTTATGTTGATGTGCTCAGTTGACTTTCTGTCAGTCCTGTCAGTCCTCAGTCCAGATTAAACCATAGTAATCATAGTCATGCAGCGTATGGCCTCCATATCAGTAGGAATGTCATGGTGAAAACTGTAAACATTAATGAAGGTACAATAGTATTTATTTCTAACAAAGTGTAAATATATCTATATATATAGACAGATAGTGATATATCTATCTATCTATCTATCTATATATTTACATCTTTAATCACAAGACATTTCCATGCATAGAATTTTTTTGTCTTTGTTGTCACACTGGAATAACTTGCAGACAATTTACTGTATAAATAGAGGTCATTCCACTGTGTAAGGTGTGCTTTCCTTGATTTGCTTTAATTAGTGAACAAACACTCACTTAAGCCTTGGATAATCAGGGAGTGGAAGAGAGCGAGACAGGGGGAGAAAGAGGGGAACGTTTGGGGTAAAAGCGGGCTAAGAATGCCCCAGGCACATGAGAGTCACAAGCACAGTGCATGCAGATATAGACTGCACATACTTTAGACATGACTTGCTCCGTCTTCTCTCTTCTGTAAACATGTAGCAAACGTAACCATGTGTATTCAATGTAAACAGTGCAGTAAAAAACCCTCTGAGGTGTCAGAGTGAACCGCGAGCTTTGAATGAGCAGAGGTAGCAGGACGTGATTCTATTCGTTTTCTCTTCTTTTCCTTTTTTTCCCCAAAGAAACTAAATGAAAGATTAAAATCTTGGATCGCTTTCCGGTTTCTCTTAACACATAGTTATTACGCCCTACAAATGTAAAATAGCACACACGTCTTGAATAACACTACAGAAAAACTCCTGTCAAACTATATAAGTGTGCTAGAATATATATATATATTTTTTTTTTTTAAAACCACAAATTAACAGCAACTCATTACAGATTTTTCTAGCTCATGGTTCACTCACGTATGAATCATCTGTTGTATCAGATGTCTATCCTATCCTGAGCAATGTATCATTTTGTAAACATTTCTTTGTGGAAATATACAATATGTCCATACAGCTGAGTTATTTTAAGGTGCAGCTGTGGTCTGGCATGCTTATAGAGCTCTATATGTTTCATATGGCAATTAAGTCATGAATTTGAGTTGTGGGCCCAGTTTGAGGCCTTCGTGAGCTTAGGCGATGGTTCTGATGCCAAAACATATTGCTTTTCCTGATCTGTTCCAGTGCAATTCACGCTTCATTTGCTTCAGCGAAGAATGTGTCACTACGAAGCATTTCTGAAGGCCTTTTTTTTTGTTGCAGCATTTTCCATAACGTAACAGTTAGTTTGGGTCGCGTTACTGAAACTTCAGATTCATTTGCTCAACGTGATTTGTGCCAGAAGCAAATTGTGTATCGGTGACCAAACCGCTACTATAAAAATAGGGGATTATACGGGAGAAGGAAGAAACAGTGCCTGCGTGTTTGGTTATATTAAAATCTATATGGAAACAAAACAACAACAACAACAAAAAAAACTACATTTGTAAAAGTGCAACAAGACATGAATGCAAACTGATTAGGTGCGAGCCCATGCTGTATGTATGGTTAATCGCTGACAACGTGATTCTCGTTCACTAAGGTGTGCCAGCGCTCGATCCTCTTGTCCTTGTTCTTCAAACACTCGTACCAGTGCTTCAGCCTCTCTCCTTTGGCGGTGATGCCCAGCTGACAGCCACCTGTCAGAGAGGAGGGGCTCATGTGAGAAGCAGGTGGTGAAGCAGATGAGGAATTACAGTTTTTACTGCATCACAGCAGTGATGTGTAGAGCATTGCAAAAGTCTTCATATCCCTCAACCTTATTCTTAACATTTTACCATGTTACAACCACAAACGTCCATGTTTTATTTGGATTTTACTGTATGAAGGAGACTGAGACAAAATAGTGCGTACTTGTGAAGTACAAGGAAAATTATATAATAAATTTAACCCACAAGAACCCTTTTCTAATCGAATACCCCTAAATGAAATCTAATGTAACTAACTGTATTGAAAAGTCCTGCAATAACCAAACAGAGGTCAACTGTGCGTAATTTAATTTCAGTATAAATCCAGCTGGTTTACGGAGGCATCAGAGGTTTCAAAACCTAGAAGACGGTGCAGTGGTCAGATCAAAACAATACTGAACATTTGGCAGGCTCCTCCCACCCCATACACAGTGCAATTTGGTGGTGGCAGCAACATGATATGGTGATGCTTTTCTTCAGTAGACAACTGATTAAGGTTCATGGGAAGATGAGAGGAAGCTAAATGCTGAGTATCTGTGCAGAGTACTTGCTAGAGGTTGCAAAAACTGGGGTTGGGTGGATGTTCACCTTCCAGCAGCACAATGACTCTAACCATACAGCTAAAGCCACAATTGAAGCTGTTGGTTGTAGCAAGGAAAAATATACAGAAATTCAGAGGGGTGCGAATACTTTTCCAAGATCCTTCAAGGTAGATCAGATATTCACCTATGTAATCATTGGACTTCCCAATGTCATAATCCCACACAGAGATGTCTAATGTCTTCTTGGCCAGTTCACTGTGTTTGATGTCGAAGCTAAATTCCTAAAATAAGATCCAGACATAAAAAAAAAAAAGTTCTTAGGATTTTACAAATGAATTGATAAAAAAATAATCAGTTGAGATCATTTAATTTTCTTGCTTTCTAACCTCGTTAAACTCTGGGTTTAAAGTCCTCTTCTTGATTTGTGTTTTGCACTTGCCCTTTTTCCCCATGTCAGGTTTCAGGCATCTGCAAATTTCACACATAGTGCACAAAGTAATTTATGTCTTTAGTGGAGTCACTTAATTACAGTGCAAAAAAAAAAATTACATTTTTTCTTTTTCACTGCCTCAACCTACATTTTGACATATGGATCAGAGTATCCATTAGCATCCATGGCAGCCAAGTGAACGCAGCGTACGACCCCCACGATGAGGCGATTCTGCTGGGTGCTGTACATGAGGGACATCAGAATGCGACCGCGCTCCTCTGCATCCGTGCCCTCCTTCCCTGGCTGAAACACAGTATTGGGGAACATAGTTGAGCAGGACTGAATATTAACATCTGCATAAACTCCTGAGGGATTCGGTCACGTTTAGACATGCTTGGGAACAATTATTGCCTCATCTTCGTAGAGCGCAATCCCTCTTGCTCCTCCGGCTGTCGCAGTTCTCTTCGTCTGTGTCGAAAAACAAGATCATGACAGGCCATATAAAAGATTCAAACAAGCAGAGAAAATCATTTGCTTTTTTTTTTTTTTTCCTTTTAAAATTTGGCTTAACTCACAGGCACAACCCTCTCTAGGCAGACGTTGAAGTTCTTCTTCTGATTCATCTTCAGCTTCTTCAGCGCTACCCGGGTCTCGCCAATAAACTCATTGTGCCCAAACTTGTCTTCATCGCAGACAGAGAGCCTTGGAAAATCAATGAAGCGTGTACATTAACACAGAAGGTTGCTGCTCAGTGGGTCTAAGTGTGTCTGTGTGTGACCAGAAATTCACCTGAGGGTTTTACGTTGCATGTCTTCGTCGGTCAGGCCGTGATAGGTGAGCGTTTCATTCCACACAGGGTTGCGGGTGTTTCTCAGGGTCTTTGTACGCAGCTTGTTGGACTGATGGATGTCAGGTAGATTGGGAAAAGTAATTAACACTTTCTCGAAGAAATTATTTAGATTGGAGGTTTAGTTTTGCTACATCCAAACCACCACAAGGTGTCAGGCTTGAGCTACCATAGATAGCTCCTGTCAGAGCAAGAAGGTCTAAAATCCGCCCTTAAAATTAAGGTTCTTCTACATACTATTATTATAGACAAAATTCTATATTTCTCTGCTTAAATGACCAGTTGTTTAAAACTTTAAAGCTTAATGCTTAACCGTACTTGTACAAAAATGGATGGACCAGAGGAGAAAACAAATACTTCATATTTTAATCAAATTCCAGACTTTTTCAGACTTCCCAGGGTTTTTAGGGCCCTTGAATGTCTGGAAAAGCCTCGAGTTGATGCGTTTACCTTACTAGCCCCAGGAAGCAGATGAAGCTTCACATAAGGATCTGCAAGTCCATTGGAGTCCATGGGCTTCAGGCCCTGAAGAGAAACAAAGCATTACGCTCATCAGATCACAAATCGTAGAGAGCAATTAAGCTAAAGTGCCACTCAGGAGGTTTTCAGCATAAACCACTTGACTGAAATTGTCCCTTTGTGCACGAGATGGAGGCCAACAATACCTTTCCTTTGAGGATGCTACATTGGAGGCTGTTGCTTTCCTGATCGTAGAGAAGGCCAAACTCAAGAGAGCCCAAAGTTGCTGAAAGAGACCCAGACCACACATACCATCAGACAAGAAGGAGACGGCAAGTCTGCACATAAGTGGGTAAAAGTATAACTATAGACATTCCTGTGTAAATAACAGGTTTCATCTGGTGGATTAAAGGGGAAGATAAACCAATAAAGACAACAATAAATCTAACCGAGTTTTAATCTTCAATTCATAATTGCTGATAAGTCACAGGGTTTTTTCCACCCCCTATAGAAGATGATTCTCTGAGAAAAAAAAAATAAAAAAATATATATATATATATATATCCGTATTAGAGATTCCTATGCTGCCCACACAAGTTTTATTTGGAGGAGTTTTTATTTCTTGTCAGAGAGCTAGAGGCTGGAGGAGGGAATCAAGCTTGTGTTATCTGGTTGCAACTCTACAGGACTTAAGGTGGCTGGTGTTAAATGTGTGGAAGAATTCTTAAATTCACATTTTAAAATTTTAATGCTTCAGCATCTAAACATACTGCATTGTTTACCATGTCCACAACACAGTGAATATGGAAAACATTAGTGAGTTTTTGAAAATGCCTTTATATTAAAAGAAAGTGTGTATTGCAGAGTATTATAATTCCGATCTTTGTTTGACAAATTCTCACTTTGCCATGATATTATGTCATCATCTGCCCTGTTTTCAGGCTTTGAAGAACTGTATAAAGCCCAGTTTATATTTCATAAGAAAATAACAGAAATCATCCATGTTCTTCACAGTAATGTGTGTGCCACTTTGTTTGGACAAAATTTCATAGTAATCCAACTAATATTGTTGGTACCAAGTGACTGACTCATTGAAGACTCAGGCAAAAACCAAACATACCAACCATGATTAATTCACTTATTAGTAATATATTTGTTAAAATTCTGTTTGAAAAGAACATAAATTTGAGATATGAACACATTAGATTGTTGTAATACCAGAAAATTCATCTTTTGTTACGCCACATCATGCGTATTACTTTTTTTTTACGCTTTATTAACCAAAACATTTCTATGTAAAATATTTACGAGAACTGCAGAAACCTGTCATTACCCCAGGACCCAACTATTCAAACCATCCTGTGCCCTCTGAGATTAGGTCCATAAAAATATAGCTATTTCTGCCATCTTCCCTCTTTACACCAGGGAAAGGATCCAGCTCCAGGGGATTTATAACCCAATAGCCCTGTTGAATTCAAAATTATTTGCACAGTTCCAAAGACCTGGACCTAAATAAAAATAAATTAAACAGAACTCCCCTGAGAGAGAATGGAGTCTTTTCATGGCTTCAGGCTAAAGTCATTGATGGCTTAGCACCATTCTCTTTCCTTAAAAGAGAGCTTATGGAAAATATCTGAATAATTTATGAATCACTACTGATTTAGTTGTTGTTATTATTCTCTTTGGCTTTAGTTCTCTAATATTGTGACGACATATTGTGTTGTAATTTCCCATTTGTTCACTGGGAGGAAAAATAGATGTATTATTTAAAGGCAGATGTTCACAATGAACGTGGAAATAGTGCCGGAAAAAGAAGATCAGCACACGATATCTTCTTTACAGCTACAGTAAAAAAGAAAAAGAAAAAAACATTTTCCATTCACCTGTAGCAAAGCCCACATGTCATCTGTACAGAAAATGATCCTAAACTGAACACATCTGCCACCCTGCTGTATGAAATGGGGCGCAGATGGTGCACTCACTGGCTTCGTCAGAGTCGTAGTCGTTGGCCTCCTCCTCATCATCAGCCGGGGGAGGTTGCTGTCGCGGAGGGGGCGCGCTGTAGGCAGCCGGCTGCCTCCTGTCCTCTCTTACAGCAGGAGGTGCTCTCTGCTCCGAGGCGTAAGCGCCCACACCTCCTGCCACAGGACCTATTAAGGGAAATGACACCATAGCTAAAGCAAGTTAGTGACTAGCATGTTGCAGTGCTGTGCAAAAGTATTCAAAACCGCACAGTTTGGCCGGTTACAAACACAAACTTCAGGATTGCCCTGAATTTAAGTCAAACCATCTCCACATCAGTTCCTACCAGCTTTTCTGTCAATGCTGTCCCCATAGCATGACACTAGGGCTGAGCGTATGCATCTCTGCTCAATAGCAAATCAACAACAATATATATAGTGATAGACAGGTGATCAATATCAATGGAAAGCACATCTGATAGAATGCTTAGTAATTTTTATGAACTCCAATTGCGAACTGGACAGCTAGGGGTGGGCATTTATTGTATCATTTATTCTTTATCGTGATAAATGTCTTATCATGATAAGCTTTTGATTTGTCATTGTCACAATAAAATCCAATTAATGATGTTTTAAAACCCCTTAAACATCAATTTTAGGGGTTTTTATTGTCAGGATTGTTATTTTTACTATTTTTCTCTACAGTTTGTTTAATAATGGTGCATCAATAAAAGTCAATACATTTGAAAATATGATTAAATGTATCCATTTCAGCGATATAAACCACACTTCTCTGTGTGCCTGGTGTCCTAAAGAACTGGCAATGCATGTCAAGACTATCTCTGTTTGTGGGACTGTGATTACTGAGTTACCTAAAAAAGTGATAAATAGCTCTTATTGTTGTCATAATAATATCACAATATATTGTGATTAAACTTTAATGTCATATCACCGCCCATACAGACAGCATTCTGGGGGGATTTAGGCAGAGGAAAGACTAGCTGCTTTAGCCTCTCATGGCCAACTAAATAAGGTTGGTGGCATCAACTAACTCATTCACTCTTTGGTTACCGAGCAACAACTTGTTGGAAAATGAGTAGAACAGCTTGAAAGGAAACTGATGATAAAACAGGAGAGATCATGTCACCAACTTTCCGGAATTTTGTATATTTAAATCAACAAAATGAATCAGCAATTATCAATATTGACTGATACAAACCCAAATGTTGTAATACATTTTTCAGCCATATTTCCAGCCCTATGTATAACTTGAGGATACCATGTTCAGGGTAATGTGCAGTGTTAGTTTCCTGCAACAGTTGGCTTGTACGTCAGAAAGACTTCATATGACTTGCTTTCAACAATCGCTTTCGTCTTGCTGTTCTTCTGTAAAGACCAGATTTATGGAGTGTACTACTAATAGTGGTCCCCTCAATAAATCCCTAACCTGAGCTCAGCAGCTACAGCTATATGGGTTTTTGGCTGCTCCTCCTAATAATGCTTTTCTTGCCTCTCCTGTCAGTTTAGGTTGATGACAGAGTCTTGGTAGGTTCACAGTTATACGTTTAAAAGGTTTGCAAATTGTTTAGTAGCTTTAGCCTTACTTTAAGATTCTCCTCAACTTAATTCCATGCCTATAGGGAGAGCTTTGTCAATCTGTCCCATATAATCACAATTTAAAACATTATTCTTTTTGGGTGTTACACAACAAAATGTAGAAAAGTTTTAAGAAATATACATTCTCTTGCAACTCTATAGAGAAATACTTTGTTCCTCACCCTGCTGGGACATTGTGGCTGAAGCAGCAGGTTGTGCCCTGGAGCTGTGCACCGGAACCATCTTCTTCATCACTACCGGACTTCCCTGACCCGCCTCTTCAGGGCCAACCCCCCCTGCAGCCATACGCATACCTGGTTTGGGGGCCACAGGTGGGTAACCAGCACGGGCCTGCATCTGCGCACCTAAAAGGAAGCGTGTACAAGTGAAAACAGAAAGACTCCCAAAATGCAAAATCACCCCACCTCATCCCTGTGCTGCAGCGCAATCTGTAAAACTGCCACGTCTTCCTGGAAATTTTAATGCCACAGGGTTTATGTTGCAAAGGGGATGGCCTACATACACAACAACAAGCAGGGGGAATGAGCAGCCTGCAAGACAATCCCTCATCTTTCTGCTATATATCACACAACACAGGTAGATCCCACTGAGACTGAAATTAAGCTGTTTGACCCATAAGGGCAGCATCACATGGAGGCTTGCTCCATATCCCAGCATGCAACTCCTGACCAGCTAATTGAAAGACTTCATCCCTGTCGACAGCAACAGTGGGTGGCCCTGCCACTTTTGGGAATCAGAAAAAAGGTTGGACTATTGAAAACAAAGCGATGTGAGATGGGGTTAAATGGTAGAACCAACTGCACTATAGAGGTGGTCCATTAATGAAAGCAAAAAGAAACATGTGCCATATGAAACTCGATAAAAAAAAAAAAAGGCGTGACTCCTTGTGCTGGTCTCTTTTGGTTTGTAATGCACTGATAATGCTGTTGCTGAGAAATTTGATTGGTGATTTGTTTTGGTTGACAGGCACTTAATAGTACAGTTATATGTTTCAGACAGCACCAGAGAAATACTTTGCTTGTGCCTCTGCATGTCTGTGTGTGTGTGTGGGGGTGGGGGTGTGTGTGTTTTTTCTCAGAATGTATGAGATCTGGCAATGACTCAGCACATCTTAAAATAAAAGTGGCAAGCTGTGCAGCCACGTTTTTTTTCCCTACCTTTTTGAGTGAAACCCAGCCAGCATACTTTCATTTCAGTTTTTAACACTATATGTTGTTTAATTTAACACAATGCTGCATTTTCAGTAACCTTGAAGTTCATTATAATTGCAAAACAACACATCTGTTTGAGGAAACTGGAGATCTAGAAGTGGTGGCAGGTGGTTTTTTGATGGGGGCGATATGGCTCATCGCCCAGGGAATCAAACTTCAGAGGGCGTCAGAAACACAGCATCTGAAGTTTGAGTTTTAAATTCTTTATTTGCATGAGCAGTTATGTGGGAGTGGGTATTGTTGTGCACATATTAAATATTGTGAGACATTTTTTCTTGAGAGAGCAGGTGGATTACGAAACTGAAGTTGGTTTTTAATGGATAACTTTCCACTGAGTGCTAAATTGGAGAACTACATAGTTTTTTTATTGAATTTGAACTACATTTTCTGATCTTTAGTTCAAAATCTATGTGATTCAGAAAAGTTAAACGATTCTATAAAAAAAAAGTGCTGCAATACAATAACAGTGAGTTCAATAAAGTCAAACAGGTAGAAAAAAGAGCATTCCAGCTGCCGAATTCTATAATAGCTTAGTTGTTAGATTATGAGGGTAAACTCACATCAGTTTCCAGCCCAACACCAGGATAATAACAAATATTCTGTGCAAATGTGGCACAATCACCAAATTTTCCATCAGTTTAATATGCTCTCCAGCAGCATAAGCATACACTGAAAATCTAGGAAAGCTCGTCTTTTAACCGGAGGACATTTGCTGAGCATTAAAAGAAGACGAAGAAGACTTTTTTTTTTTTTTACCAAAGTCGAAAAGAATAAAATTGTTGACACCCCTGTTGTGAATACATGGCACAGTCCCAGTTGTCAATTTCTCATGCTCTTCTAAGAGCGTATGAAAAAACCCTCTAAGTTTTCTTTAGGCTATTTAAGGAAAAACTAAGATTTTTATAGATTTTTCTTTCCTGTACCACCCACTTACCAATGTGTGGTGGCAAGATAAATATAGAACCTAATCCAAACTTGTGAAGCAGAGCATTTTAGCCAGATAGTGATAAGAGGTCTTTGTGGAACAAGAGGCATAAACTGCATGTTGCAATATATATATGTATATATATAGAGGGATAACATGTAAAGTTAGCCCTATATTAGTAATATATGCATTTATATGAGCATTATATAAGTAACACAAAGAAAAGAAAACACTTGCCTGAAACTTGCTCCTCAGAGGCTGAAGTCTGACTCTGATGGGAAGCTAAAAGATAAAAAAAAAAAAAAAAAACATTTCTCATAAGTGATCTTCTGACAGTCAAGGCGGTGCCTGAAGGGGCCTGTACCTGGTGGTTTTGGTTGAGCTGCTGCCTCCCTGGGCTCAGACACTGTCGACTTCTGAGGCTCTGCTGCCTCCTGAGGAGCCGTCTCCTTCGGTTTAGACAACGGCATGGGCGACGGCAGGAACTGCTTCGGAAAGCCTTTGAAGAACCAGGCACCGGACCTCTTCCATACCTGAGGAGACCTTGTTGTTAAAACTCAGGGGAATATAGTCAATGCATCATAGGACGCCCAAAAGTCTGTTTCTTTTATTTTTTGGTTAGTTTTTTTCTGTCTACCAGCTCTCACCTCGCGCTGTTCTCTGCAGATCTTGCACAGCCACACAGGGCGAATTCGACTGCCACACTGAGTGCCACATTTTGTGCACATGTTCTGCACATAAGAAGGGAACATTGATGACAGCTGCTCTGCTTTTGTTTTGTTTTGTTTTTTTAGGTATTGCTGTTACGAATGCATATTTATAGACTGCTTAGGCCATTTTTTCATCTTCGGAACATTTCAGGAGGGGAGCTGCTGGTTTGTGCTTTTACAAATGCTACCTTTTTGCAGTCCTCGCACACGACGGAGCTGACCCCAGGTGAGCCCAGCTGCTCCCCACACAGCAGGCAGCGAGAAACACCGTCCCCACACACGGTCTTCTTCATGTCATCCAGGCGGTTTATCAGGCGCCTGCAACATCAACACAGCTAAGTCTAACTCACAATGCCACTGGTAATTATTCCGGGTTTACAATTATGCGACTCATTCGTCTCATTTTGAGATTTTATTCAACTTTGCATCCATGTAAAGAAAAAAAACACAGGCATGCAAAAGAAAATCCCTAAATGCATGTTTTGGCAATCCTCACCCAATTCTCTCCTGCTCCATGGCCTCCATTTTCTCAGCGCGGGCGATTACATTGTTTATAATCTCCTTCTCCTCATCTGTTAGGTCTGGACCAGGACCAGAGCCAGACTGCATTGTCCAATTCCCCCTGTTGGCCAAATAAAAATCTTAAGTTTATTTCAGCTTAAGTTTTTTTACAGTTCAAATCACACATTTACAAAGCAACCTCCACACTTACACACACCTCTGGTAAGGGTGTATAAAAACCCTAAACACAAACTCACACTGAAATAGTTTTTAGAATCAAACCTATAAAGTGAGTACACTTCTTGAGTGGGGAAAATCCCACATTGGTTGACTGAAATAACTGTTGTTAATATCCTCTTTTAGTAATAGTACAGCATAGAGTCTTCTCCTATAACATTTCACAGTTTTAGAGCATACATACAGGAAACACTTTGACCAAATTTCTCAAGACAGTTTACTGTCCTGGTAGCTCTTTGATTCACTCCACAGGTCCAGATTTAGCTTAAAAGAGTGAGAAGCAAACAACAATATTCATCTACAGCGTAGCGTAAGAGTCAAAAATACTAAAACTCTTGAACAACCCACAGCATGACTGTATAGTGGCTGAATGGAGCTACATGTCCATGAACAGGAAAGCAGCAACTGCTCAGAGTCTCTGAGCATCTTGTTAGTTTAAATTCAGGTTCCAGTTGTTTTTACTGTTGCTCTGGTTGCAGATATGACCAGAGCAAGGCCCTATTTTCTTGGAAACACTTCCTTGAATTTGAATATTGACACACCTGTCTTAGTGGTACGACATGTTCCGTGGTCTTTCCCATTTTGAAAGACATAATTATTTTTAAGAGGCGCCAGAAAGTGTTGTTTTGCAAACAATTATCTTATTGTGGAGATTTTGCTCACTGAATATACTTTAGCTATTACTAAGAATTACTATTCTTAGTAATAGCTATTACTATTTATTCTGTAATGTAACACATCTTGACCAGGTGTTTCAGTAAGTGTAGAGGGTGCTCTATTCACAAATCAATCCCTCACAGGAAATATTAAAAGATAGCTGTTTTATAAAAGCACACACACACACACACACACACACACACAATGGAAACATGCAATGCACATAGAAAAACTGGACTACTTACTGCTCTTTATCACTGTGCCACACACCACACGGCAGAAACAGATGCAGGTGAAACAAAGCATGACACGGTTAAACATGATGTGGCCACTCAGAGGAGGTACAGAGGCATAAATATTGTGAAAAGTAGGATCACCTCGGACGCATGCTCCTCTGCCGGTCGTTGGACACCCAGCGACCCGAACCACCGCTCATTACTGTGTCGGTCATGCTGCTGGACTGCAGAGAGAGGGGGGGAGGGGGATAAATGGGTTCTGCATTCAACAGAGGTAGTTTTATAACCTTTAACTGATTTCATGAAGAAAATGTAAAATGACTATTTGAAATTAAAGCAATACTCTCCTTGAGACCTTTTTTAGCTATCGTCTCAATGCTTTGTCATAAAAACAGCCCTTTCTACTCAATGTCAGCGCTCCAGAGGCAACAGTGATGGAGTCATAAAAGGTAGCATATGATGACCACAGCAGGTAATTACTGAAATCAACAGCAAAAAAACTTCAAATCAAGTGTTGCTTTCAGGGAAAAAGAAGTCTGCTTGTTGTCTGTAAATTTGCACATCAAGAACGAAAGGCATTGCAGCTTTCAGTGGGAGCACATGCCCAACTCCTCTTGCCAAATTCACTGCCTAATTAGTACAATCTCATCCTGCCAAGCTGGTTTAAACAAATTAATTCCTCAGAAATACAGGACTTGAGCCAAAACATGGGGGGGGGATTACAAACCCAGAAGATGGTTATCTTGGGCTTGGTACTCAAAGTATGCTTACATGTATGCTTGTTTCAGGTAGTTGTGACAGAGGCAGACTGCTGTGCACACGGTGAAAAGAGCAGTGCTTTCAACGGTGCATTAGTAACCAGAGAAGGGGGGGGGGGAAATGCAGGAGACAGTGGTGTAAGTCTTTCAAATTTATTTGCATTGTGTAAGGACTGTGGAGATGAGGTTGAGCAAATTAGCGTGGTATGGCCAATTAATTGAGCAGCTGTAATTGAAACACCAAGAATTGCTTCCAGTCTGCAAGTCCACGCTTATGACAGAAAGAGACACCGTAGGAGTGACTCAATTTCACTGTTATACAGTTAGCTCTGTTGCTGATAGCTTTATTTATTAGCTCTTGTAATTTAATTCTTTTTTTTTCTTTCTTTCTTTTCAATGAGAAATATGGATCTGGGATTGAGCATTAGCGCTGAAGACAGAGGATGTTTATCCCTAATGGTGTAATTGTTGGTGGGATATTTAAGCTAAAAATTAGAAAACGTGATGCTGCAGCCATTTGATTTAAGCTGCAAAACCCGGCTGGGCAGAGTGATAATGATTACAGTGGGAGACAGTGAGTGCCCTGTGCATTTGATACACCAGCACTGTAATTCAATCTCAGAGCGGTGGAGTGAGGATGATATGAAGACATCAACAGAAAATATGGCAAGTCTGCTGCATGTGCGCAAGAGGCCCTTGTGAAAGGCTGCCTGAAGTCTCTGGCAGACAGTGTGCAGAGGGAGGCTGCAGTCTGACAGAGCCCTGAGGGGAAATACTGACACTCAAAGAGGACCAGCAAACTCCAACAAGATCAACATGATGAAGTCAAAACCTCTGTTGGGCCTCAGGTATAGAAAAACTAATGATTTCTTTAGGTATGGAGACTGTTCTTAATATAGTGTTGTTTAAAAGTTTATATACACTCGGGCTTTTAATGCTGCATTGAAGACAATCTTTCATTGAGGTGTACATCAATTTGACACGAGAAACTGGTTGTGAACGGCTGCTTGGCCACTTTCAAAATGTGAAAAGGTAGATTGTACATAAAGTAGCTGTTTTCTCAGCACTGAAACATGCTTTAAAACACACTACACATACTACCACTATTTGACATCTGACTCAAACTGCCATTATTAAGTGTAGTGTAATTAGTCAGGATGTTTAAGAGCGGCACAGAAATCCCTGGGATTCGAACTATTGCTAAACTGGAAGATGCAGTGTCAGTGTTCGAGGTAAGTTGGGTTAAACAACAACACTGAACATGAAGGTGACACTTTTAAGGTCTACTGAAATCTGTGGCCGTCCACATGGGTACGGCAAATGCCTTCCGAGAAAAACTTTATTCTAAGACACAAGAAAAATGCTCCTTAATTTGGCCCTGGTCATAAGAAGCATCTGATAAGTAATAAAAAGGTTGCAAGCCCAAAAAAACTAAACACTGTCAAGCATGGTGGAAGTGGCATCATGCTAAGGGGCTACTCTGCTGCCATTTGTAAAGGTGCAATGCACAAAATGAATGCAGTACTGAAATCACCTCAAACCAACAGGTAGATTGTCAAAATATGGACAAAACATTGGTAACACTTTATTTGAAGGGGTGTGCATAAGACTGACATGACACTGTCATAAACATGACATAACCCCATGAACATGAAGGAGTCTTCATGAATGACTTCTGTTGTCACAAAGTGTCATTTGGTAAATAATGACACTTTTGATGCAAAGTTGCATTAAAACTTGCATTAAAAGTCCATTACAATTGTCAAGTTTTCATTAAAAGTGAATATTTGTGGAGAATGATTTGTAGCCTCTGTGTGCTAACCAACCAATTTTAATGATTTCTACCACTTTTTAAAGAGAGGGTGGTCAAATGTACAGCTAGCATTGTAGTAGCTTGTTGAGCTCAATTAAAGGTGTGCCAGCTCTCAGCAACAGAAGTTTGACCTAACATCAGTGGTGATGTATGCATATATTTGAGCCCCCTGAGCATATTTTTTACCCCGTAATTAGAGACAATCGGCAAAAAATATATACAATTTTGTTTTTCCAATAAGACATGCTGCACACTGGCAAAGACCAAAACAGCAACAGCAGAGAATATGTAATGATGAGAAAGGGAAAAAATGTCTATTGATTTCTGTTTCCCTAAGTTTTACAAGGCAATAAACTCCAAAACTGAACCCAGGAGAAAATGCATAAGAGGGGGGAAAAAAACAGAAGTTGTTTTAACATCGCTCTCCTAAAGCTGTCTGTATTATCTAACATAATACAAGGCAACATACCTTTTGATTTCTAATCTGTCGTCCGTCAGCCTCTGGAGCCCACAGATAAGCAGCTAATTAGATGTGCTATCGATAGGCACTGGGTGGGGGCTTTTCCATCTGATGCTGCTACTGCTGCATAGTCAACAGTAAAACAGGAACCATCTGGGTTTCATTGACTTTGGATTTTATAATTTGTTTATTGATTGAGGTACCAGTAGTAAATTTTGTGAAGTTCTGGTTATCTTCACATTATGGTCCTTAATTTCTGCGGTCTGCTTTATTCTTTTATGTCCAGTCTGGTCTTGTTTTTCTTAGTGTTCTTTCACATCTGCTACTACCATTGTGTCAAGCTTAATTTTGCTTCTTCTTTTTTTTATCTGGCTATCTCTGAGCTACAGTTAGCTGTTTGTATCCTCTTCTGTGCGCTCTGTAACTCACTGAGTCTTTTTATCATTTTTTCCAGCAGTGTCTTGACAGATGACACATTATTCTGACCATACTGTAGTACACTAAGGACTCTCAAGAGTGGCCCTTCTTCTTCTTCTGCCAAAATAAATTATCCCACTTTGGTCTAATGTGATCAAATTAGGGAAAGACAGATGGGAGACTCGCTTTAGAGTTAAGGTGAACTTAGCTTGAGCTCTCTATTGGATAGTTGATGTTTCTGCAGTAGATAAGTGGACTTTCCATTTCCGTTGACTTGCAGGGGACAGTTTGAAGTCTCTGAATGTCTGTAACACCCCAAAGAGCTATCATTATCAGATGTAATGCTGCAATTGAAGGAAGGTACTGCTTAGGGTGCATTGGTTTAAAACCAATTATAATTGACTGTGCTGTCATATTGGGCCTCATTATTCTCCAGGTATGACATCACTGCAGCCCACAGACTCCGTCGCCTGAGCTACCAAGACCATAAATGCAGCTAAACTGCGTCATCTGTGATCCTGACTTAGTTTAATAGTCATCTTGTACGTGTTTTCCGCCTGTAGCAGATGACTCAGTCCGTTGGTGGATTCCTCTCTGGAGAGCAACGGATATTTTCCTGTTTTTCCTTTTTTTTTTTTTTTTTCAGAAATATGACAGTGTTTTTTTTATGATGCTTTCAGACATGTCTGTTTTGGAAAATGGTTAATGAAACCTTGTGCAACCAACCCAAAATACACACCACGGCAGCCTGGCGCTTGATTCTTCTTAGGATTTTTTTAAGCCACTTAAAAACATTTTAAGACCTTTTTTCAGGTACCACAAAACTGATTTAACAACTACAACATTCACAGTGCCTTTCAAAACCTTAAACCTCTCCAGATTATATACAACCACAAACTTTAATGCATTTTATTGAGAATAGATGAGACAGACCAGCACCCAGGGAGCGAATAGTTATTAAGGAAAGGAATTAGTGGATGGAAAACTGAAAAGTGGAGCGTGCATTTGTATTCAGCCACCTGAACTCAATACTTTAACTACATTTCTCTGCAATTACACTTTTGTGCATCCACAGAAAGAAAGTTTTGCCTATTCCTCGGTGCAAAAAGTGACTTTCAGTCAGAAAGGAAGATAGCAGCTGTGAACACAAGTTTTAAAGTCTTGAAGCAGCCAAAAAGTTTTCTTTCAGGGTTGTTCGGTATTGAGCTCCATTCATCTCAGCCCTGTCAAGCCTCTCTGCACCTGCTGAAGAAAAAGCATCCCCACAGCATTATGCTGTCACCACCATGAGGATAATTTGCAGAGGTAGTTTTGTTTTCGCACGTTTTGCATGTTGACCCAGAAGTATACTTTCTGTTTGCTCTATCCTGCTTCTTGTTATGCGTCCATATAGTTGGATGTTTGGGGTGCAGAACTGATAGTTACTGTTTCTGTATCCATGGCTCCTTCAGGTGGATGTCCTGCAGGAGTGCCATTCAATCTGTGACAGATTGGTGAAGTGAAGCTCTGCCTCTTTATCTCTTTTGGGTGCATGCACAGATAGATTTTGTCATATGGTGCTCGGTGGCACATATATGACTCATTAGTGAAGTGGAAACGAAACAGAATGGATATGGCGACAGCTTAAAATTTTAGAATAGAATTATTCTTCCCTGTTTCTCAAGAGGAAAAGTAACGATTTTGAGACATTGCTGAAGTCAATGAGTTCTGAAAAAATCAGGCAGGGTGACACAGATGAAGCAGGGAATAGATGGATTGATCTGACATGGATCATTATGGACACAACACAAAGAGCTTTAAGGGGGATGGGACGTCATCTCTTTTCTACTGACATTTGTCTAAGATAAAGAGTTCTGCTTGGACGCATTCATGTTATCAATAAATAATAAATGCTCTTAGAAATAGCAATTTACTTAAGAGATGTTTGAGGAAAATGTGAAATGCAGACTGTAAAAAGACAACAGTTGGAGAAATAATCTGAAACTGGAGGAGCAAACTGAAGCCCATCCATGTTTTAAACAATGTTGTTGACTATTTATTCTGGTACTGTACCCTATGTAATGTTCAGCTATTAATGCCCATGTTTTCCCTCTCAGAACCAGTTTCTCTTTGTACAATCTTATCAGTATATGAAATCGTGGCAAAGTCAAAAATAATGTTGGAGAACCTAAATCAAAACATAAAAAAATCACATGTGGTTGTGTGCATTCAAGGCTTAGGCATATACATTTTTTTTCCCGCTTTTTTTCGTTCTTGTTACATCTCACAAGTGTCAGGTGAGCCCAAGAGCAAAAAGTGCTCACCGTTCAACTGTTTTGACAATCACGCCAATAGAGCATTAATTCACCATCCACCAACAATGTTTCTGGAATACCTTAATGAAAACTGAATAACATTCATGTCAAATGATTGGTTTCAATTTAATCTCACTTTTTCCAGAACTACACTACTGTAGTATCTTGACGCACTGGTGTAAAACTTTATGTATAATTGAAGTCACTTTAAAGCTCCACTGTAGCAGGAAAAACCCAATTATTCATCAGCAGCACTCGTAATTGGCAAACCCACGGTCCCTGCAGGTTCGCGTCAGCAGTTTCTTCCGACTCGTTTTCTGATGTTAAACTGATGCCAGAATTTCTATTCATGTCAACACTGCATATCTACTTTATGTGATTCAATATTCTGGGTGCTGCAACAGATTTTGTCAAATTGCAGTGAACGTTAAGGTTGCATTGCATAAAAACGCTGTCTTTTCCTCATTAGAAGAGAAAACAACAACCTTGAAACACATAAACAGCTTCTTAGTTCTGCAAGAGTAAAGGTTATGTACAGTATTACTGTACTTCTTAAAGATTAGTTACTACAAGACTTGCACTGCTCTGTGTAACATTATGTACTATATTCTCTTTCTTGCATAATGCATCTTTGAGGCTCAAATTAGTTTACCTAACAAAAAGCAATGACTCTTGCAATATGTCTACAAGTCATTAAAAGACTATGTTTTGTTGTGAAATACTTTATCTCTTTTGGTAACAAAGCATGTGTTCCAGAAGTATACATTTTACGGTATATTAATAAAACATGGCAAACCAGTATTAAATTGTTCACAATATACAAAAGAAATGAATTAGTAGGCACTAGGTCACAAATGGGCTACACATCCTGATCAGCCGTGAGACAATGATTAATGACAGCTAAAATGGGGAACTCATTTTACTTTTAATGAGCACCTATACATCCTGTTAGATGGATGTTTAAGCTGATGTTGTCAGCTTAAACATCCGCTGATGTTGGATGTGAAACTTGAAAACTACTTAAGTAATTTCTATAGACCAATGACGCACCAATCCAGGATACAGCACTCCCTATTGCAAAATGTCAGAGGAAGATTATTTATTATTCAAAAAATGACGATTAACAATTTATTTGTCCTCAATAATTTTACTATATTGCACTGGCGGTTAGATAGGCATATGCATCAATTCAAAATTTCATTAACTGCCACAAAAAAAGAATGTTAGTACTGAAAATTGGCACAGAATCACAAAAAATAAAGTGAAATATTCTTCTCTTTTTTTTTGCCTTTATAAATACTTTACATGCTTGAGAAATACGGAAAGGTTTATGAGAAAAAAGTTAGATTTAGATGTAAATCACAATCTGTCATAAACTTGTGGGGGCATGCAGAACATAGCCACTGTAAATGTCATGGGAATGTGGCCTTTAGAGCTAACTTCACAGATTCAGCCTATGATGTCTAACGCTTACACATCAGTCGCTCAGAGAGAGGGATGGAGGCGACGAGGTAGAAAGCGCCAAAAAAACACGAGGAAACCACCCACTTCCTATGAGATGGCAAAGCTCCATCCATTAAAAAAATGGTGAGATGCCAACATGGTAACGCGCTATGCCTCAGTGCTAAGCAAGACTGTAAAGTAATGCACCACACAAAGCCCTCCACTGCAAAAAGAACGCATCACTCAGCATTTTTGAATTATTTACAGCCCTCAACCACATGGGCCTTCACTCTGAGTAAGTTCCCTCGTTAAAGCATTAGTACAAGCCTTCTGCACCGAAAAGCAGGTTAGTGTTAAAAGGGGTGTGTGTGTGTGTGTGGAGTGAATCACAGAGCGCGGCAGACTGAGAAACTCCGTTTTGGGTAACAGTATGTATGGTAGTCTGCTTGATCTTTGCGCTGACAAATTATCAATGTTTTGTGCGCACAATGCCGTTGACGGGAACCATCTGCGGGACCATCTGTGAGGACTCTTCACCTCGACAATGTGAGAGAGCTGTAGAGCTTAAATACACACAGATACATCCGCTAGGCAGGCACGGCTCCAGGACCTGCCTCGCTGGAGAACAAACAGGAAAGACCGTCCAGTGACCGACAAGCTACCGTGCTGCTACCCGGCCACAAATGTTGGCTCTGATCAACAGACCCACAACGGCCAGGTGCTGTGTTTTCCTTTCCTGGAGCAACTCAATGCACAGTGAGTCCATGTCAAACCCTGTACTCTGCAATCAAAGAGATTTGCTTTGAATTTTTCAGATGAAATGTCCCCTGATCCTAATTTTCTTTGACTATTTTTATGTCATTCACAAAGTACTTGTGTTGCAGCCTTTCTTTAGAACTCAAGCATGTCTGAAAAAAAAAAAAAAAGCAATAGGACATGGAGCAGTGAATTAACTGCACTCCGGTAAGAGCCTGCAGCCAGTCTCTTCTTGCAGAGCTGATGGTGATTCACTCTTGTATGCCCCGAGGGGTAAGAGGTGGGACTCTGAGAACTGCTTTGCTGATGCATTGGTCAGTCAAGCTCCTTTAATTCCCTCCCATGATCCCTTCCCATCTCTGGGAAACAAGCACCAGACAGAAGCTTTAAATCAGAAAGGCTGCTTGTAAAAACACTCAGCGGCTGTCCCCAGTAAACTGCAACATGCTGACTAGAGATATTCCACATAGTTTGGGAATTCTCCACTGGCACATTTTTACCTGCGGGTTATCCGACTCTCCATCCAGGCCTGCAGATGAACTACCAGGTACAAATCCCCCGAGGCATTTTCAACACATCACAGTTGGCAACTGCTCTGGTCCAGAGACTGTGGGACGCTTTTGAAAAGCTTTGGTACAGCTTTTGGCACAAAACAGGATGAGGCGCATTGCCAGTAAGGACATTTGGGTTTTGGTTGGTGTTTTTCTTCATTGTAGCAATGCTTCTTGGTCATAAATCTTCTGAGTTTGAAAGCCATTTTCATTTCTTGGGGCCTGTCATAACTCCATGAGCAGGTGCACCAAATAAGAAGCCTCAATAAAGTTATTTCAGGTTTGGTTCCGAACCTTGGACCATTTAATGAATGTCTCGCCCTTTTGTTTCTGGACCTCTTCTTCTCTAGTTATTAATGGATAAAGGTCAATAGTGTCATAAGATAAAAAAAAAACTGTTTATTTCCTCTTAAATGGGGCCACATTTATAGGGAAAATGGATCTGTGGGTTGAGCAACATCGTTGAGCATGTGGGTTCACCCATGAAAAACAGCCCAAATCCTCTGCCAAGCAGCTTTTTGTGGAGGCAGTGTGAGGCAGCATCTCCCTCACAGGAAAAACAAGCTATATGTCATCATTGGAAGCAATGTGAAGGCAGACAGATTTTAAGCAAACAGTCCCGCATCTTCATGCTCCTAGGGTTTTGAACTGTCTAAGACGTCGATGCCCACGGAGCAGAGTTTGTCAGAGTCTACCACTAAAATTTGAGAGCAGAGACGCATATCTGACTTAAACTCCATTGTACAACACAACCACATTGGCTGTCTGGAAAAAGTGGGATACCACCCCACAGCAGTGTGTGACCAAACGGATGAAGAGAAGATGCCAAACTGCTGGTCCTTTCACTGAAGCTCCAGTTCGCTAAGTGAATAAATTGTTTGCCAGATTGCCAGCATGTTTTGTTTCTTCAAACATCAGTCACTTATTTGGTTCATCCAATAAGTGAAACAAACAAAAAAAAGAGTTGATAGGAGAATAAGTTGTTTGGCATTGGCAGAGAGGATTTGCCGAGTTTTTTTATACGGGAAGCCCTCAGCTCACACAGAGCTGCGGACAATGATGGGGATGCGATTGTCCCCGTCAACTCTGAGCAGTTTCCCTGTCTCTGATGAAGAAAAGCATCCCCACAGCATAATGCTGCCACTTCCATGTTTCTACATAGAGATGGTGCAATCAGAGTGATGTGCAGTGCAATACTCCTATGTATTTTCTTATGCATGTAAGTGGTAAAAGTTGAAAAAGTATTGTGGTCCAAAGACTGTAGAATGGATTGCAAAGGCTTTGTTTGGCACAGCTTTTGATTTAAAAAAGATGAGGAAGACTGACTTTATACTTCATGTAATACTCTAGGGCTTTAAAAATAATAGAGAAATGTTAGAGGATCTTGCTGGCCACTTTCCATGCCCCTGCAAGATCATGCCCACAACATGATGCTGTCACCTTTTTACTATACGGGGCAATCAGAGTGATCTCAAATATTAGTTTTCCGTCACTTGTGGCATTATGCATGTAAAACAAATAAAAAAGAAAAGCAAGTATTTCTGGTCTGGAGACTACTGAAAGCTTAAAAAGAAAATGGTTAGAGAAAAAAAGGGTCAAAATTAACTCTGAATGTAAACCGTAAGATTTTGAAATCACTGACAAATGTTGCTGACATCTTTGTTTTAAAGCCCATAACAGTCATCTGTGTTTTTACCTAAACATCACACAGCTCAGGCACGTTTAATCGTCAGAAAATCTGGGTGTATAAATCCTAATCCACGTCTCTGATTACAATTTGAAAATGAAGCCACTCCCTTCTGAAGCTCTGACACAAATGGCAGAATGATGCGTCTCTCATCTTAACAAGTTCGCCATTGAAAACCTACAGGAATGTAAAGGGAGACACGTGATGTGGACATACATGGACTGTGACGACCACCGAACAACACAGTCACCCACCTTTACAAACTGTGGCCATGGTAACAGCAAAATCAAAAGACGACAGTCGGAGTGATGAAATGCTTTTGTGTGTGCGTGCGAGTGTGTGCATTTGTGTTCTGTGTTTTCATGGTACCTGCACCAAATGTAACATCTCCAAAGCAGAGCAGGTCACAGTTGCAGCTGGCACAGTTGAAAAGAGAGGACGGCTAGAGAGGAAGACATTCTGAAGACATGGGATTATGGGTACGACAGCATCCAGCTTTAAATAATGCAGTTGGTGTGCACTGGTCTTCTTACTCCATTCCTCCATCTTTTTTCATGTTTTACCCAAATACTCATGTGTCCAAGAAGCTCTCTGACTCTGATTTTTATTTGTTCCACGTTCTTTGTTCTCTAGTCCTTCCTCTACCAACAAAAATGACGACAGCCTAGCAGAAACACAAAGAAATACGGAGAGAGGGGTGTCGGCCGTTCACCATACCATGGTTGCTCATGTGAGAGAAGGCAGCAGCAGCAGCAGCAGCAATGTCTCCGACTGTTCATTCAGTCTTTTCTCCCCTCCCCCAATTTATCCCTGTATTTCAGGTCTATACATTGGAGATGATGGAGGAGCCAGACTTGCATTTTTCCCCCCTCCTTTAGGTTATTTTAATTATGGTATCAGTGTCAACAATCCACACTGGATCTCTCTGACCCTGCTGTGCAAACATCTACAAATCTAACAGATCACAACCTGTAAATAAGTGAATCACCTGTCCAGTGACACAGCTGGAGTTTAGATTTGCCCTGCTCTCAGCAGATGTTTGTTTTTGTTGGGTTTTTTTGTAAGCTTCAAAGATGTTTTCTCTTTCCAGGCTGCAGTCATATGAAGCCCCAGCATGCGCTTCAAAAGAAAAAAAAAAAATCCTGCAGCAACGCCCAGGGACTGCAACAACTTAATCTCCAAAATATCTGACCGGTGCTGCTTTCTTATATTAGATCTGCAACAAGGAAGCACAGTTTTGTTTGGGAGGAGGGGGGTGGGGTACTCTGTACTTGCTGTGAACAATGCTGAGGGTGGAGTTAAAACATAACCTACTACACCAGGAGTAATGTTCATAGCTTGTCAGCTATGAATAAACTTAGTCCAAAATCACAGTACTTCTTCTGCAGACCATTAAAGGAGTCAAGAAGCATCACCACCTCCACGGGAGTAAGGATGCTTTCATTTTATTTACTCTGCTGCTGCCTCAGATTTAACAGGGGCGCCCAACATGCATACAGAGTACAGCGCACTCATACACAAATCTATTACTCAAATGACCCCTCCCCCCCCCCAACCCCCATTAAATTAACACAAGCAATGAAATATGTTCCGTCCTAAGAGGTGATACACAGTTCCTCTCCCTCGCTGCTCTTCTGAATGAAGTGGTGCATTAATTCAGCTTGCATGTTTAACAAATTCTGATGCCAAAAAAATAGAAAAAGAAGAAGAAGCAATTCATAGGGTGAAAATACAGTGTTTCGATGAGATCGTGGAGCCTACCTGAGAATCCAGCCGTGCCTCTCTGTCTCTCCTCTCTTTCGTGGTGCTGTCAGGGAATGATGCGGACTAGATCTCTGTGCACTGCCAGGGTCCAACAAGAGAGTTGTTAGTCATTGCGCATGTTGCCACTCACTAAGACCAGTGCTTCGTTTATTTATTTTGCCATGTACTGCGCTCGGAGGAGATGCGTTCCGCTATGTTGCTGCACACACGCACCGTGGATCACCACAGTGCGTGGGACGCTGGCTACCCTGCGTGGAAGATGGAAAGCCCTTGGTACCGTGGGAAGGAAACCCCTGGATCTGAAGTGATAACAGTATGATGCTTAAGTGGGCAGCCACCACCTGATCCAGTTTTCTTTAGAGCTGTCTAAATTTATCTCCCCATCCAGACAGCACTATTGAGAAATCACTGTCAGTTTCATTGCGCATGGCAAAGGGATTTACTGGGGACTGGTTCTGCTTGTATACATACATTCAAACAAACAAAAAAAGAAGAAGAAGCATCTGCTCTTCTGAACTTTATCTGAAGGAAATCGTTCATCAGTTTTATTTTAGAAGTATTTATTACCCTATTTAGTTTATTTTTCAAATGTCCCGAAATGTTTCTGGTTCCTTTATTAGCTTGTAAGCCATACTTATGCTCACACAAGTTGGGGTAATGTTATTTTACTCCAACAATATAGAATAATAAAGACATCTTAAATGCGAAGGATTCACAACCTGGTCAAATTTAACAGCGGTCACACTGCGCCATCTAATGTTCCTGTTGTTTATTACATCACAAAATGATCAGATTTATGATTCAAGCTGTTTCTAAATAGCACATTAAATGAAATCGCAATACAATTTGGCATAGCGCTTCATGAATTACTTTTCCACTTGAAATAACTCGGGCCAAGAGAATAAGAGTTCGTTTTCAATGGTTATCGTCTGCGCCACACCCACAACAAAAAAGACCAAAGATCACTGATGTGGCAAGATCATTCCGCCACCGTACTTTCTTGTTTGAGATACTTAATAAATTCAAGTAAAACTGCATCAGTAGTACAGTGACAAAGTTGTAATAAAGGACGGGGTTGTTTAGCGTTATCAACGTTATCAAATTTGCAGCATGAAGCTAACAAAGTTTACTTATCCTTAATTAAGCTACAGTGGAAAGCCTATGAAATTTAAGCTACTTAACGTTTTGTATATTATTATTATTATTGGAATATTAATGCAAACATGAGTATTTTTGTCTATGGTCGGAAATGAGTGCGAACCATCTAGTTATCGTAAAGCATTTTGTCACGTGACTTCTCCAGCGTCACCTGACTTCTTGTTGCTGTTGAAGGGAAAATGGCTGCCCATCTTTCATACGGCAGAGTTAATTTAAACATTTTGAGAGAAGCGGCACGAAAAGAGCTTCGAGAGTTTTTGGACAAATGTGCCGGAAGTAAGGTAAAAATAAAACATTAAAAAAAAAACTCGCATGCATGCGTATAATTTGCCTGAATACACTCAAATTCATTAAATTTTTCTGCTATAGCTTCCGACCAAGATACTTACAAACAGAACAAAACAGATTAGTTCCTCTGACAACATAGACACAAGCATGTGTGATCATAGCAGTTTCTCACTGCACATATAGCACATGTGCTACGGTTTCCCATCAGTACAATCATCACAGACACACCTCAAAACTGACTCTGGAAAGGATAAAGCAGGCTAACATTAACCTTATGGAATGGCCTTGAGTCAACCCAATTAAAAATGAATTGATTTCAATTCATAAACCTGGATCCAACCAATCTGAATTAAATCTCCGATTTCCTGTAGGAAGAGTAGTCAAATGTCAAGCCAGTATGGCGCCGCGTTGTGAGTTGTGTTTAACTTAGATATTTGTTGCACATGATTGGACTTGTTTATATAATTTTGACCATATGTGGCTTTTAGTATATTGACAATAGCATTTAAAAATGTGCACCTTTATTTAGACAAAGTTTTGTCTATAAAGTTGGTTTAAATTGGATCTCGTATTTTCAGTTCAGTCCCAAAAAAGCTTGGTTCAAATGCATTATGAAAAACTGTGATATTCATGCGTCTGACCCCCGACTGTAATACTCTGTTCTCCTGTCTTACAGGCCATAGTTTGGGATGAGTATCTGACGGGGCCTTTTGGTCTGATAGCTCAGTACTCTCTTCTGAAGGTAAGCGGCTCTTCTGCAAAATAAATGTATGAAATTCAACACACAAAGAAAAAAAAAAAAGTCCCATGTAACAATGGTCATTTTAATAACTAGCTGTCCTCAGTAGCCACAGTTTTCATTTGTCCTATTTGTTTTTAGGAACATGAAGTGGAAAAGATGTTTACCCTGAAGAGCGGTAGACTCCCCTCTGCTGACGTCAAAAACATCATCTTCTTCATCCGTCCCAGGCTGGAGCTTATGGACATCATTGCTGACAATATATTTAGGTGGGTTTATGTTGGTTTGTAAAACAACATTGAAGTGTTTCCTCTTGAGTATATTGCAACTTTACTCCATGTAACATTTACGTTCTTAATCGCTGTAGTGAAGATAAGCTGCATCCGGCACGAGACTTCCACATCCTGTTTGTGCCCCGGCGGAGCATGCTGTGTGAACAGCGGCTGAAGGAGCAGGGAGTGCTGGGCTCTTTTGTCAACATCGATGAGTATATCCTGGACCTGATTCCTTTTGATGGTGACCTGCTTTCCATGGAGTATGAAAGCGCTTTTAGGGTGAGTAGAACCCGAATACACAGCGCACTAATGAACTACGGCCAAAGAAACCCCAAAAAACCTTCCTGATTACTTAAAAATAGATGGATTATGTAAAGTTCATTTAAAAGCATTTGTTCTGAATTTTTTGCCTTGTTTAGGAGTGCTATCTGGAAAATGATCAGACGAGTTTGTACCACACAGCCAAAGGCCTCATGACCTTACAGGCGCTCTATGGTACCATCCCTCAGATATTTGGGAAAGGAGACTGTGCACGTGTAAGTGAGGATCTGTGTGATACTGAAACACCTGACTGCGTACAGGTGTTTCAGAATGCTTTCTCCTGACAAACGGTGTTCTCTTCTTTTTTTACCAGCATGTTGCCAACATGATGTTGCGGATGAAGAGGGAGTTTGCTGGCACTCAGAATCAGATTCTACCGGTGTTTGATACTCTTCTTCTCCTGGACCGTAACGTTGACCTCCTGACCCCCCTTGCTACACAGCTGACCTATGAGGGACTTATTGATGAGATCTATGGAATAAACAATGGTCAGAATATAAATTTTTATTCTGACTTAGAAGAACGTAAATCGATATACATCCTCAGCTTGGATTACTTACAGATAATAGCAGTTTTCTACTAAACCTTACAGGATATGTCAAGCTCCCTCCTGAGAAATTTGCACAGAAGAAGCAAGGTGAAGGTAGCAAAGATTTGCCTACAGAGCCCAAGAAGTTGCAGCTGAACTCCGCCGAGGAACTGTACGCAGAAATCCGCGACAAAAACTTCAACGCTGTTGGCGCAGCGCTCAGCAAAAAGGCCAAAATTATATCTGCAGCCTTCGAGGTTGGTCTTTAGCTTCCGTTTTTACTATTCCTTTTTACTGAGCTCCTTTTTAGTGTTTTTATTATTATTATTTTTGGGGTTGATTTAAAATTTTGCTAAAATTCATGTTTCTAGAAAAGTATGAAATTTGATTTAAGTATGCTCTACATGTGGAATGGTATAAAAAATACTTGTATTTCCAAACTTTACTCTCCATCCAATCCTCAGATTTTCAGTTGTGAAGTATTGTGTGTTTTTAAGAACTGTAGAAATATGAAATTTTAACATGAAGAAGATGTTAACCACTGATGATATTCCTTTAGTTTCCCAAAAGCTTATAAAAACAATACCAGCTATGTACTGAGTTCTTATCAAGTAAACAGTTAAAAAAAATATCACAGTATATTTAAAATATTTCACAACAGTACAACTCTTAGGTATATACATATTAACTTTAAAAAATACAAAAACAAATCGCTTATCTGGCTTTTAAAAACTTATAAACTTTTATGTTTATATATACATTTAGTTCTTACCTTTTGGTGTGTCTTCTAGTTTTGATTGCCTTTTTGGAGGTAATATCTTCCATGATCTAAAATCATTCACCAAGTTGTTAAAAAAGTTTACTTTTTTCTACATTTAAATTCCCTTGTGGTCTTTCTCTTCCAGGAGCGCCATAATGCTAAAACAGTGGGTGAGATAAAGCAGTTTGTGTCTCAGCTGCCTCACATGCAGGCAGCTCGAAGCTCGCTGGCCAACCACACGTCTGTTGCTGAGCTGATTAAAGATATAACCAGTGTGTATTTTACTGCAGAGGTTCATTAAAACATATGCCTTTTCACTACTAGCTAAGCAACGACCTAAATATACCCAATTTCCATCAAGTACTTAAATCAGCTTCACACACTATAATCTCTTATTTATCATCTTTTAATGTATATATGCTTTATTTCCTTAAAATCATGAGAATTTCTGTGTGCATATGATAAAATCGAACACTTCCTGGTTTCAGCATCTGAGGCCTTTTTTGATAACCTAACAGTGGAGCAAGAGTTTATGACGGGCGTCGACACAGACAAGGTAAAATAGAGATTGTTTTCAAGCTAATGCTTTAAATAACTGATCATTGTAATTAAGTGAAACCCTTTACTTTCCAGGTGAACACATACATAGAAGACTGCATCGCCCAGAAGGATCCACTAATCAAGATTCTGCGCCTGGTGTCCATGCAGTCAGTGTGCAACAATGGCCTCAAGCCGAAGGTGCTGGACTACTACAAGAGGGAGATACTTCAGGTGGGGTTAAGAAGAAAAAACTGGGGAGTTTTTTTTTTTTATCCTTATTCTGTTTTGCTAAAAGAAAATGATTCTTTGTCTTTCAGACTTATGGCTATGAACACATACTAACACTGAACAACCTAGAGAAGGCGGGTCTTCTGAAGCCACAGACAGGCTCAAGAAATAACTACCCCACTATTAGAAAAACCCTTAAGCTGTGGATGGAGGATGCCAACGAGCAGGTCGGACATGAACAAGTGCTCAAGATTAAAATCATTTAGTTTTAAAGGGTTTCCCTGGAGCATTTTTCTGCTTACACCCACAGAACCCAAACGACATCTCGTACGTGTACAGCGGCTATGCTCCGCTTAGCATCCGGCTCACTCAGGTGTTGGCGAGGCCAGGCTGGCGCAGCATCGAAGAGGTGCTAAAGATGCTCCCGGGCCCACACTTTGAGGAGAGACAACAGCTTCCATCTGGACTTCATAAGAAACGTAAGTGCTAAACAGAGGCTGAACTTACTCTGGGTGTCTTTTTACTGTCTGGTTTGAGAAACCAGCTCTCTAGGTCATTGATGGGTTGTATTGCACCAAGTTTACTTTTTTGAGTTTTACTTTATGTTATTATCTCATTCCCTGATCTAAAATATACTTTGAGCGTTGTTGTGATTCTTTCATGCATGTTTGAAGAATCATTGAATCAGCTCACAAAGTACCGCCTATTTACCCAAAGCTCATCCTCGGAGCTTCAGTCTCCAGCTGAGATCACGCCTCCCCTGTGTCTCCCCCGCTCAGCTTCTCAAGACTAGCGGCAGCAGCAATGAGCAAACGCCTGGTGGAACTGTTGTTCTGTTCTTATAATATGAGCTTCTTCTCAGTACAGTGCTCTTATGCCTTCTTGTACAAGGCATAAGAAGAAAGGCATCGTTGCGACAATGTGCTGAAGATGATGACGGAAAGAGCAGGAGACTCTTAAAGAGACAGAGGCCAAATTCAAGGAGTCAAATGTCTTTTAAATCATGTTTGATATATACAGCATTTTTATAATAACTAAAGGCAACATAGTTACCCGATTGTGCTATGAAATCCCACTATGTGCCTGAAAAAATACACAATAGCCCCCCTTTAAGAGCTGTGCTAGAAAGATGTTCTTCTGTCTCCACCTTGTCAAGAGGCTGTGTTTGCACTTATGTTTGCCTCTTATCTTGAACACAATCTGTGTTTTTCAGTTTCAGTAAAAGTAACCATGGTAATTCACCCTTGTACGATGCAAACCGCCTTCCCGACTGAGAACCCAGAGTTGAACCTTTGAGTTATCATGCTGAGACGCTAATCCTGCTGCTGCTCATCCTGCCGGTCGTCACAGAGTGAAAACAATCGTCTGTCTGCCCTGCATAGATAAGACGCAGGCTTTGCTTTAGGGAAGGGGAACGCTGAACAGTGGAAGATTGATGTCTGGGACCTGACAATGCAACCGAGTTATCGTCAATGTCAGATTACAAGCTGGATTACAAAATATGCGTGTTTTCTTTGTGGTTTATTTTAGGCAATAGGAGATCTTAATAATACATTTTAATTAGACACTTTAAAATGAGGTAATTAGAGGTGTGAGTTTGGGCATTAGATGGCTGACTCGTTGCTACATGCCTGCTTTCAATTGGTTATGGAGGTGATAATAGGAAACCTTAATTTAATTGCTGACTGTTTTTCTTTATTTTATTTTTTTTGTACTTTGATGGAAGTTGTGTTTTGTTCTGATCTGACCAGAGCATCTTCTTCCACATTTTTTCCATGACTCTAAGTACTAACTAGGTAACTGATGGGGGCAATTGGTTGCCCTGGGTTTCAGAATAAAGCGGCTCAAAACAAATGTACTCCTTGCAAAAAGAACAACATTAAAAATCTTCTTCTATGGGTATGAACACTTTTGAAAGTGATTGATTGATTGACTCTGAGTTCATCTTCTCTTCTAATCTCCCACAGGCCAACAGGGGGAAAACCGAACAACGCTGGTTTTCTTCCTCGGTGGGGTGACGTACGCAGAAATAGCCGCTCTGCGTTTCCTCTCTCAGATGGAAGACAGCGGCATGGAGTACATCATAGCCACTACAAAACTCATCAACGGCACCACTTGGATCAAATCCCTCATGGATAGACCTGAATCTCAGATTCCCTGAGCCTCCTGCACGTACAGCAGGCCGCCTCAAAACAGCCCCACACCCACGTGCAGTGGGTGTCATGTGTGAATACTTTTGGCTTCAAGCACAATTTACATCTGTCTACAATAAGTTTGCTTGCTGGTGGCAACTGGACAACAGAGATAAACCTGGATTTATACTGTTACATGACTGCTTAGCTAAAGATATACTGTATATATGTTTGTATGCCTTGTAAAGAATCAAATATGTGAATAAAGATTCACTTTGATTGCTTAGAAAACTTGAGTGTTTTTTTTTCTCATCTGCCTTTTACTAATGAACATGGGTAAATAAAACTTTAATCAGCTAGAATTAGTTTTGCTACATTAATAAGCGCTTAGCCATTTGTCCTGTTTCGTGTTTTGTTTTTATGGTTTGTTTTTTTTTGTTTGTTTCACAAGACAGTGAATCCATCAGGCGTGGTCCTGCTCTCTGAAGGAGCAATTAGCGCAGTAACAGGCCTGCCGATCAGCCGATAATAGCCTTGCGCTGTCTGGAGAGCTCAGCCCATGGCGGCCCGTGATTTGACAGAGAAGGACGCTGATTTAATTAGGAGGCCATTTGCTCCATGTTCCGGTAGAGGATAACTGTGCTGCAGGAGGGTGTTTGATATCTGCATCAGTCAATACCTTCTGCTTGCCTTACACTGTACACCAAGGGAGACCTGCTGAGAGATATTTTTGGGAAACTCTTGTCGAGTCGATGTTAATTTCCTTCCTGTTGATGGGCTGGAAACCTTGGAAGCTACATTAGTTAGATTTTCCAAATAAAATCTTACACTTCTCTTTGTTTGAGGAGCAGGTGCACAGAAGACATAAACTGCCACTATATCAACTCTGGGAGATTTAGATGCTTGTGATCAGTTTCTGCTTTTAGCTCCTCCTCTACTAGAAGAGCTCAAAAAGCACAACATTGCACACACCTACTTTGAACTTCAGAAGAGACAGGAGCATCTGATCGGCTTTTTGTCCTGTTGCAGCAACACCAAGGTAGGAATTTTTCTGCCACACAAATTTAACCTTAGACTTTTTCTGCAGTTTCTGGGACGCAAATAAAAACATTTCATGTGTAACATTGTAATAGTGTTGATCAGTACTAAAAAATGACGTTGCATTTATGTTTGTGTAAATGCTAGTTTAAGGGCTACAAATATTTTGTGACTTCTGTGTTACTGCAAACGCTCGGCGTTTGGTAGTTTGTTTATCTTCTTACTACTATCTGAAAAGAAGACATGAACGATGCTGAAGTTGATGACTGCACACAAACATAGCAGATCAATAGGACCCACTTAGTGCAATTTAAACATAAATTATTAACCACACCTTTTGCCTCAGAGAAACTTACTGTAAAGCTCTGAACTCTGAAAGCTAATCCTTCAGATCAAATGAAGAAATATTGGCTTTATTTTTTATTCTAATTTATGTTTTATACCTCCCATGTAACAAGTTTCCAATAAGAAATGTGATCGATTGGGGAGCGTTGCCAAAGTTTAACCGTTTTTCCCAGCAGTTCAGACTTTAATAGATGCTTTTGTCTCTGTGGATCTTACTTACGTTAAAAAAGAACATAGCTTCTCTACAGTCGTGGCAAAATTCAGCTGAGAGACTGTTGATGGAGAGAAAAGAGCTCACATTACTCAGGTTTTCACATCTCTGTGTTGTGTGTCTGTCTGTAAGTCTGAGAGTTGGTTTTTAATGTGGTTCTGGTTACTTTTAAACCATAGCTCCACACAATTTACCAGGTCTGCGGCTCGTGTCACACAAGCCATCCGCCTCGAGACTTTCATTCTCTTCTTCCTTTCAGTAGGGAAAATAAAAAGATTATTTTTAATCTAAATTGGCCAGGAGTGTAATCTATGCTGAATTTAAATGTGTATTTAAATGATAGCATCATTATTTGCATTTTAATGTTTACAGCCATCAATAGTTTGTTTTTTGAAGATGTGTCAAAGGAATGTATCATGAAATTATATGAATTCTCACAATAACAATAATAACACTTGATCGTATTGCATCAGGTCACTCAATGTATGAGGGATTAAAAAAATCACTTCGTTCAAACTAATCCAGCTAGAAGTTGTTTAAATCAGTCTTGATCAAAATATTGAAGTGTATAAAGAACATTTCCTGTAAACAATAAATATAATCAAGGTCAGTTTTTGTGCATTTCTTAATGTTACAGATATCAAAACTTTACAAAATATCTAGTTTGAATAAAGTATGAAAGTTTGAAATGAGATTATGTGGGAACCGTGCAAGCCGTATTTTTCTCTTTATCGTGTTTTCTTGTAAACTAATTTGAGTGTTATTATCTCACTGTTAGCTCCGCTATATTACAATTTGACAGACGTTTGTGTTGTAGAATGGATCAAGATGAGAACATCAAGCGCTTGGACGTGGAGCCCCTGTTCGTGCGCTTCCTCAGGACACTCAAGGAACTCCTGAAGTTCGTTCTCCTCAGCTACACTGTGATCTTCGGTGCTTTGCTGCTGGCCAGGTGGACCACTTACTTTATCGTGGGAAAGTGAAAGAAGTGGAAGAATGAGCTTCTTCTCGGATTCAGAGCTGAGACTCATTGAACCAACCTGCCTAATGCAGTCGCTGTAGTAAGAAGAAAGGATTTGTCTCATCTCCTTTCTCTCTGTTTTTTTTCTGCTTTTTCGAACAGAATCAAAACGATGCACTTAGAGGTTCAATAAGATGTGTGATTGTTGATGCTGAGATTGACTGTGCAGTTCATATTATGTGTATTGTAACACAGCCACAAATGATGGCATTTAGCTTGTTTCTATAGCTGTGAACAGAAAATATGGTATAGCTACCTTAAATAAATAAAAGTTTGCTATAACAAGACACTTTGGCCATTTCTTCTTGCCACTGCCTGCATGGCTGGAGGAAGAACCATATTTATCTTGCCACCACGCACCATGAGGAGGACGAAGAAAGGATTAAAAAAAATCTCTAAATGTGGGTGTTAGGGGTCTGGAAAGAGTGGTGTCTTTCAGTTCCCAAGTCTCCACAATAAAGCTTACACACTAAGTTCATGCCAGTTTATTTAGGACATATGAAAAGTTCTTTTTTTTTCCTTCCTAGTGTCACAAATGTAAAAATGTGAAGATTTGTAAATTTACAATTAACGGTATGTGTGATCATGTGAGTGTGAAATGAGTGAAAACATCCCTCTGCCTACTGTTAAGTGCGGAAGGTTTTTTATTATTATTATTATGTGGGCTTGTTTTTCTTTCAATACTCTACAGACCTTGTAGGGTATTGGTATTGTGTATTGCATGGTTTTTTTGGTGGTATTAGAGAGATTTTGCAAATAAACATGGTCAAATGTCATGCCCTCTATATGCTCAGCGTTTATTATTATATTGCTATAGAAGAAACTTAATTCCTGTTCTACAGTCACCATCTGGTGACATGGGAAAAAAAATAAAAATAAAGAAAAAAATTGTGGTCACAATTTCGTATCTCGTTGCCATGACTTAATAATAACAGCTAAATTTGGTGTCTCTTGCTGAGAATTACTCCATGCCTAATCTTACGTGTCTGAAGAATGTGATTCCCAGATTGAAATAAAACGAAATTAGATCCAATTTGTCCATTATTATCATTATCAATGGTTACTATTAATTTTATTACACAAATTCAACAAGTCCTGGCCACAATTTTTATTTTTTTTTCTCCCAATTCACCAGACAGGCTCCATTACTGTTGTACTGATATATGGGGGTGCCACTTGCAATTTCATTTTAAAGGTTCCTAATGTGGAAATTTTTTCTAAGCAAGCTCGTTAAAGGTTGAAGATTTCTAAAATTGATATTCATCTTCAGCCTGTCTGGAAATGTATTAATAATGTCTGTACACCCAGCCAACAGAAGTGTCCACAAGACTACTATTTTGTGAATCATAATAAGAAAGCTACGAGGTATAATTGAGGTTATTAAATATTTGAAGGCACTCTGACTCACCTCAATGACAACCAAAGCACAATACCATATATTCCCAGATTGTAGTTAATTAAGACCAACATAAACTACATTAATTCAATAGATGTACTAAATGTAGCCAGTCAAATCTAAATCACTTCAATTAAACGTATCAAGTGAGTTTTCTGGTTCTAGTGAGTGCACGAGGTTGGTTCGATTTTACTAAATGAATAGCTGACAAGGGCGGGGCTCATGCGTGATATTGTTTATATAACAAAGTTTTCACTTTTTGGAACACATCAGTTACAAAAATAAATGAAACTCTAGACATAGTTGCATTTAGGAACTTTTATCTTAAGTCGGGCAACTTTCGCTTACGCTTCGGCTTGAAATGAATGGAGCACCGCCCGCTCTCTAATTCCTGCCGAGCGCCGCCCGCGTAGCGCCATTTTGAAAGTGTAAAGCTCGGAGGAGGCAGATGCGAGGGAAATCTCAAAGTGCAGTGCGAAGTCTGTAGACCAGTACTGAACGCTGTGTGTTAGTCTTCCAGTGTTGTTAAAAACAAAACAAAAAAGTAGCTTCGTGTTTTAAGCAACCGTTGGACTGACGGCGTTTGGAGTTAGCAACAGCCTCATTCCTCCACTGCTCCTCGGTCAGAACCAACCCAACCGACCCGGGTCAGCAGCACTGCTTCAGTCCAGGGCCTGAACCTGCTACAGAGAGCCCAGTCCCTCACCATGGCAGGTAAAAGAAAACTGTCAGAACGTACGTATGAGCTATTCTTACTAATCATCATGCTCATTAGCACACATGCTGCTGTAGTCTCCCTCTGTTGTGGTTAAGAGCAGGAAGCTAACTAGCAAGCTAGGATACTGCGAGATTCCCGTGTGAATTCCTCACAGCCTGAAAGTGAGCTAACCTAACACATCCCAACTTCTTGTTTAGGAGGATTCTCTCCCCGCAGTTCGTATGAAATCACGCATGGCATTGCTGTCGCAGTGCGCTAAAGTAGCTTCTAGCTATTCAGTGTGTTGCCTTTGGCGGTGGTGTGTCAAAACTTAAGGTTCGTGTTGCGTGCAGGGCCCGGCGGTGGGAGCAGCGATGTGCAGTGGTGCTTCTCTCAAGTCAAAGGAGCGATGGATGATGATGTGGCTGAAGGTAAGTACATTTGGGCATTATTAAGTCTGAATATGCTTCCTGTTTGTCCCCATTTACTTTGCATATTTTCTTTTTGAGATACGTGAGTGATAACTCTGGGTTCAGTTCCACCCTTGCATTGTGATTTCATAAACAAACTTACTACCAAAGTGCTTAAAACCATTTCGAGTCAGTTTATTCCACTTTGCAGCAGGACTCTAGATTATATTAGTTTTGCTGTGGTTGCACTGATGCTCTGAAGCTTTCTGGTTAGGTGCACACACTTTTCACCTTTCCTTTAAAAGCCTTTTTTTTTTTTTTTTTTACACTGCAGTCTGCTGGAAAATAGTATTTATTGGAGTTATATGAACACATTTTCTTACTTTGGGTAGGTTAGTAGAAAATTACTTTAAATCATCAGTTGTCTAATTAGGTATGAAATGGCCCCATCAGATGCAAATTTATGTTTGGTCCAAAATCCTCTGCTCAGATGCAGCTGCAAAAGAACAAAAATGACTACAGAGCTCAAATAATCAGCATCCTTGTATAACATTTATTTTGAGGTGTAAAAGAAATGTTTGCTGCTTTATCCATTTTGTATTCTGATTTACCAAACGGAAAAGATGCATAATTGTCCCTTTTCCTCTGAAGACCTGATAGTCTGTTATAAATATACATTTATGGAATATACATTTTTTTGTCTATTTATCTAAGAGGTCCATTTGCAAAGTTTAGGGTTTCAAATGTTTTATGGTGTTTGCATGTTTTCAGCACTTTGCTCTTTTACTTTCTAGCCATACAGATTGAAGCTATTTTAGGATTTCTGTTCGGTGTCTTTTATCGGTCCTTGTCATCTTCAATGCAAACAAAAAAAGAAGTGCTTACGCGCGCGCGCGTGTGTGTGTGCACACAGTACTTAGCCGAGGATTCGGAGTTGTTTATAGTAAGCTGTAACTGAGAACAAGTACATGCGAGAGCTTCTCCTTGTGGTAATGCATGGCTGCACAGACGCTACAGTTGTAGTTTATTTAAACCCTGCAAAGATTCCTCTGCTACTATCAGCCTCTCTTTATTGTACACAATGGTTTGCATGGAGCCAGGTCGTATCTGGCACTTGGTGTGCTGCGCTGGAACGACCTCCATTGTCTTCATTAAGGTTTTCCCTGGCACATACCAGTGCCAGCCTGTAAGTGAATATCAATTGTTGTCGTCTGGTATGCAAGTGATGCACAGCTGCAGATGGAAGCAAACTTCTTTTTTTTTTTTCCCCAGTTGTGTTCAGTGTACACTGGTTTTCACCAGATGAAAATACTTTAGTGCGTCAGTGTCGTGTTGTGACTTCACTATGCTCGATTTAGTCTTCATCATCAAATGTACTATGCTTTTAGTGCTGTTTAGTAATTTTATATGTTTGCATATTTAGTTGGTTTAATTGTTATTACTGCCTTTACAGCTGACATTATATCTACTGTTGAATTCAATCACACTGGGGAGCTGCTTGCCACTGGGGACAAAGGAGGTCGTGTTGTCATCTTCCAGCAGGAGCCAGAGGTATGTGATTCATTTACAGTGACTCACTGAGGTATTCTTACCCCCTGAACTTTTTTAGAGTTCCTCTTTTCAACCACAAACTTGAATTTGCCCCACTGGGAGTTCAAAAATGTTAAAAAACAACACAAAGTAGTGCGTACTTGTGAAGTGGAAACAAAAAGATGCATGGTTTTAAAAGTTATTTTTACAAATAGAAATCTGAATGGTTTGCATTCTATGTGTAATAAACTTAGTCAATACATTATAGAGTCATCTTTTAAGTGTTTTCAGGGTACATCTCTACTAGTTCTGCACATTTAGACTCTGACATTCTGGCACATTTTTGCAGAAATAGTTCAGTTCGATTTAAAGCAGTTGTGACTTTACACAGATCTTTATTTAGATTGAGATATCAACTTTTTGTGGGTCATTTGAGCACATAGAAATAAATCTAAATTTATTTATGAAGCCCTTTTGGTTAAAGTGTTGAACAGAGCAACAAAAACTAATAGAACTGGACATAAAATTGACACATTTAAACCAAAATATGAAGTCACTATAAGTAGCAAAGCAATTTAAGTAATAATAAAGCAAAATAACAAAACAAGATGATCAGAAATTTAACTATCACTATGTAATAAAACATATCAAGGAGTGAGACGGAAAGTACAAAACCTATAAACCATTATATATAAGTGGGTCTTGAAGTTTGGGTTAAGCACAAGTAAGTATGCTCTGTTAACCAGTTTGACCGCTGACATTAATTAGATGAATTGGACTTTTAGAGTTAGAGTAAAAAAATATAAATCAGGTTTTTACTTGTGAAAAAAAAAAACACAATAAGAAGCATTGAAGTTTGCAGTTATGCAGCATAACATAAAAAAGTTCACAGATATAGATACTTTGACATGGCTCTGCTAATAATGCATTTCTATCAGAAACATCTTTTTCTATTTAAAATTAATACTCTGCTTGAAAACAAAAATAAACATTTTCCCAACATTTTGCTCAGAATTACTTTTCAACTTGAGAGATTGTTGAGAACATTGTCTGTTTTTATGCAGAGTAAGAACCAGCCACAGTGCAGAGGAGAGTACAATGTTTATAGCACCTTCCAGAGCCACGAGCCTGAGTTCGACTACCTGAAAAGTCTTGAGATTGAAGAGAAAATCAACAAGATTCGATGGTTACCTCAGAAGAATGCAGCACAGTTCCTTTTGTCCACAAATGGTTAGTAAATATTTTGATTCTAAATTATTTCTATCAATTTTACAGGATAAAGTTGATGTTTTCTTTTTTTTTTTTTTTTACTCCAGACTTTTTCATCTGCCTACGAAATATTCAGTGTAGCAGTCAAGTGGTCTTAAGTTTCTTTTGTCACTAAAATGTGACTGATATCTAATTTTTTTTTTTTCTTGGCAGACAAAACTATCAAGCTGTGGAAAATTAGTGAGCGAGACAAGAGACCAGAGGGCTACAATTTGAAGGAAGAAGACGGGCGATACAGAGATCCTAATTCTGTCACAACACTGCGGGTGAGTAGTAACTGCTGTCTTACATCGTAAATATAAAGTACTTGTATAATATCACGGCTAGAATTCGGGTATATCATGTTTGGGAAGTGAATAGTTTTAAACGGTTTCCATTTGAAACGCATTGCTTTCCTTTCACTAAAGTTGTGTGTTCCTCCAGGTACCGGTGTTGAGGCCCATGGACCTGATGGTGGAAGCCAGCCCCAGACGAGTGTTTGCAAACGCTCACACGTACCACATCAACTCCATATCAGTCAACAGTGATCATGAGACCTATCTGTCTGCAGACGACCTGCGCATAAACCTCTGGCATCTGGAGATCACCGATCGCAGCTTTAGTATCCTTTTGGTTTTCAAATCCTCATGTCTGTCGCCTAGTTCTCCAATCAGGACATTTGATCTCTGACTTCAAGTCTTGACACTCGGCGAAAGGCATTTGCTGATACTTTGTCCCAGTTTGATACTTTATATAAGTCTGTGGAAGGTATACATGTGAATTTGGTAAAATATCAAGCTATGTCTCATCAATATATTGTTATGGTGTAAAACTCATTGATGGAAGATGCTTATGATATTGAAGCGATATCACTTTCTCCTGATTGTTAATATGCTCCTCCATTATTTATTTATATATATAGATATAGATAGATAGACATCTCTGACTAGAGATGCAAATTTTATGCAAATCAGTTGTTTCTAAAGATATATATCTCAACACATACAGCTGTAGTTTTGAATAAACACACCCAATGTTGCTATGTTAGCATGTCATCTGTTTTGATGTGACAACTTTGTTAGTTTGGCTTGTAAAATGTTATAATCTGGTTCTTGTCTGAGTTAGTAATGAAGTACTCCATGGATTAATCTCTTGATCAATATTATAATCATATATAAATGTCCAGCAGGCATTTCTAACTTATCTCTTGCAATTCACTATTTAAATACACATTAAGATCTATGATCTGTTTCTCAATCAGAACTGAACATGCTTAAGCATATGTGCATATCCCAGCCCATCTCCTAAAATGAGTTTTGAATGAATTATCATTTATTATTTTGTTGTCGTCTGCAGCACCATGTTACAGACTTTAGTTTATCTTCACAAGGTGCTTGTAGAGAGAGACTGTCTTGCCGTAGTTCAACAGCATGCCAGATAATAATCTTTAACTTTTATCCATGCTTTTTGAAACCATTGATTTGACACCAGATTAAATTCAAGGAAGATGAAATCCCTTTAGAAATCCTGAGATGGAAATAAAGCTAGGTTTCTTTTGTAACATGACTGCATTGTTAGAATGGAACATCATTTTATCTGATTGTTAAAAATCTTTATATAATAATAATCAGACTTTCTTATCCAGTTTGTATATGACAATACACAGTGGATTATGTGGGCCAGGGTAGAGCATGTGTGTCATTTCAAGAACATGATGATGGCTGATGGTTCACTGTTGTTCAACACTGACTCTGTTTACTGGTGGTTAGTTCACTACATCTCTTTTCCACTGTTGTCCCAAACTTGTGGTATTTCATCTTGATTTCTCTGATTTTCTTCTTAATATCTTCTGTATTCCTTTTCAATCACACTGAATGTAAACAGAATCATGTTATGTAACTGCATTCAGTGTCCCCAATGAAACACATGACCACTAAAGCAATATGCAGTTAAATGAAGCAATGAGTCAGATTTTTGCCTAGAATTACAATTAATTTTTCTTCTTTTTTCCTTTTTTTTTTTTTTACTAAGTCATGCCATGCTTTATATTGCCACAAGAGGTCACTGATGAACTACAAGATGCCGGGATAGTTGTTGTAGTAGACAAAAGTTTGTGTTTTAAAAAAAAAAAAAAAAAATTTATGCCATCTTGTTCTTTTTTGTCTCGTCCTTCTTTCGAGTAGCTGTCGTTTTGGACCTTGACCTCTGTTTTTCAGATATTGTTGACATAAAGCCAGCTAACATGGAGGAGCTGACAGAAGTGATCACGGCTGCAGAGTTTCACCCCGACCAGTGTAACACTTTTGTTTACAGCAGCAGCAAGGGAACCATCCGCCTGTGTGACATGAGGGCATCAGCACTGTGTGACCAGCATGCCAAATGTAAGTTGCTTACAACAAATACATGTTTGAGAGAAGGAAAAGAATACACAATATTCCTTTCATCCCAATTTTGTTGTATTTGGATGAGAAATATCTTAATGCTTCACAAGACCCAAAAATCTGTTCAGAGAGTAAAAGTTATGGATTATTTTTTAGTACGCATTGTAATTAACACCATTTGTACTAAAGTGTTAACTTTTTGCTTGAGTTTCATCATGAATCTACTTCCTTGTTGGATGTCCTACATTGAAGAGCTTCAAAGTTTTTGATCTTCATTTTAGATTGTAAATATTTGTTTTCGTTGGTATTGTTTTTTTACTGATGCAACATAGTGAATGAAACTAAAGCCATATTTATGCCATGCAGTTGGAACAGCTTGTTTCCACTATATAGTTTTTAAATCACAAACAATTATTCAGAAAAGACACAGACTTTAACCCATTTTAAGTTTTGCTCCCAGGATCTTATTTTTATTAAATTGTGGCTCTTACAGCATTAAATCAGTAGAGTAACATCTTAACATGCATTCTTTCTTTTTTTTATCTGAAGTGTTTGAGGAGCCAGAAGATCCAAACAACCGTTCATTCTTTTCTGAAATCATCTCGTCCATCTCCGATGTCAAGTTCAGCCACAGTGGACGGTACATGATGACGCGAGACTATCTGTCCGTCAAAATTTGGGATCTGAACATGGAAACCCGACCAGTAGAGACATATCAGGTTTGCCGCTGCAAATATTATTTTTATTTTTTACGTTTTGGGAAGAGATCCGACAATCAGATATTTGTGGCCAGTTTCAGATTTTTACTTTTTGTAAGAATTTGATCCAACAATATAGATTTTTAGCCACTCAGATTTGTCCGTCAATTCTTCTCTGACCCTCCTGGTGTGAGCAGTTTGTTATTCATTTATATTAGTAGCAGTAGCAATGTCACACTAAGTGCGAGAGAAAAGTCTCTGTAAAATGGGGTTACTAACATCAAATGATTTAAATTTGTCTTTAGCATTTTACATTTAGCATTAGTAAATGTCAACGGTATTTCCATGAGCATTACCTAGAGAACGTAGATCCTTTTATTAATCAATAACAAGATTGCATTTTTGAATTTCCAGTCTGCTTATGACAAATCAGGTCTAATTAAGCTTAAATCTGGTTTAATCAAACCACTAACAGATTTTTCTGTATTTCTCTACCTGTTAAAAGAACAAAAAACCCACAATGTGCTGTTTTCACTTTTGCTTCATGTGATTCACTGTTCTATTTTACCAGGTGCATGAATATCTCAGGAGTAAGTTGTGTTCACTTTATGAGAACGACTGCATTTTCGACAAGTTTGAATGCTGCTGGAATGGCAATGACAGGTTAGTCAATAAACCTGAACCTGAAGTTCAGCTGATGTTAGCTGAACTGCTGATACAATCCAAAAATTATTTTTCATCTCCTGAAGTGCAAAATCATTCACAAATAATACTCCTTTTCCCCTTTTCCACGGATTATTATTGAGATTAGTACTAAAACTGGATCCTAAACAGCTCCTCATGATTGTCTGTTTCCACAGCGTTGTGATGACTGGTTCCTACAACAACTTCTTCAGGATGTTTGACAGGGACTATCGACAGGACGTGACCTTCGAGGCGTCACGGGAAAACAGCAAGCCACGGTCGGTCCTGAAGCCTCGCAAAATAAGCACAGGTGGGAAGCGCAAAAAGGATGAGATCAGTGTAGACAGTCTGGACTTTAACAAGAAGATCCTCCACACTGCCTGGCATCCGCTGGACAACATCATTGCTGTGGCAACCACCAACAATCTGTACATATTCCAAGATAAACTGAACTAAAGTCCGTTAACCCACTCAGATCCCAATTTCTTCTTTAGCCCTCTTTCGCTCTCAGATTAAAACAAAATCCGTCTTAGGCCAAGCCCCTAAAACTTGATCAAATCTGTCCTTTTGATTATGTGAGAAGACTTACTTTGTAAATTGTGCCATATATCCAGCAAGGCCATAAAAAAGTATCATAGTGTGCTGTTAGTTTCTTAAATTAGAAGCACTCCATCCATCGAGCTTCCATTTGTAACTCCACTACATCCCAAACCAAAGGGAAAATCCACGTTTTATCGCTTGTTCGTGCCATATTGACATGATTCATTTGTCTGTTATTCCTACTAGTTAACTTTCTGTTCTTCTTGGTTTTGTCTTTCTGTCACCAAGTTCATTTTTGTACTTCCCTGATTCATCAATACAAAGCTGTCAATTGTTTTATTTGCCCAACAAGTATCAAGTTGCCAAGTTCTTTTCCTATGTACTGTATGATTACTGTTAAAGGACTAATTTAGCAATTCATTATGTTTAGCTCATTGTCTAAAAAAACTTTGGATAAATGATATCAAAGCTAACAGAGTACAAATATTATTATTTTTTTTTTATTTTGACTCAGCTGCTTGTTTACATTCATCTCTCTTCTTTAAGAAAATCTCCCGGGTATGATTTTACATTTCTATAACACATTGTATTGAGTGTTTTGGCCATTTGTTTCAATATAGGATACATCCTGCAAACAACTTCGATTCATTCAAGAGCAGTCTGTTAAAGCGGTCTGTCATTCAAGTTTAATGTTCACCACACACTCATTCAAGCGTACCCATATCAGTGACAGACAGAGCCATGAGATGTCCTTGATATTTTTATTCACTCAGATTATGGGACGGCACTAGAGAAATGGGTGTAAAACCAAAATGTATGACAGGTTTTCTTACAGAAGTGTGTTTTATCACTGTATTTCTGCTGTGGTTGAGTTTGTAGTAAATGGAAGTAGGTGAAATGTTCCTTTTCTACATGTGTCAGTTTTGTCATGCTGCTCTCAAACTGTTTGATTTCCATTTCCCCAGGCCAGGCTTCATCTGCCTGTCAAAGCATCCTTTTTCATGGCGCTGCGTATTGTACGGATAAAGTGTAGAAAGTTCAGCAGAGGTGCACGTATCTGGCTGATATTAGCTGAACTGCTGATAAAAAATTTTGGTTGACTTTAGGTTTTTATTTTATTATTCTTTTTAGACTTTGAATAGCAGAAATGTGTTGCAGGTTTTTTTTTTTTTTTTGATAGAGATAGTAGTTCTCAATCCAAAAGAAAAGGAAGTGCATCACAGTACGTACTGTTGGTTAATGCATTAATTGGACTGAAAATAATTGGGATTCTGAGTTTGATTTTGGGGGGGAGAGGGTCTGTTTTTATCAGTGTTTGACCTGCTAATCGCCACTCGAACCGATCAAGAAAAACATTTTCTGATTCCATCTCCGTTAATCTCAAGTTTCCCATCACTTCCACTAAAGATCAGAAGGGAAAAAGTTTCAGACAGAAAAGCTTCCCATAGAACTCTAGATACTGCTCTCACTTATTTGATGTGATTCTCCTGAAAGGGAGATCAAATGAATAAAAGCCTTTGCCTAACTCTTAGATCTTACCAAATAATGTTTTCGGGAAAGGTATTACAAATATCACTCTACCATAATTTGCCATGGAGGTTTTTTGTTGCATCAAATGATGGCTGATCATGCCAAAGTATCTAGTCTTTATACACAACAAAGATAAAGCTCTCTCGCAGACAAAGTGCCCCTGATCCAGCGGATCCAGCCTTGCAGTTGTGTGGGCAACCATGCTTAACTCAGGACAAAAACCTGTGTGTTATATATATATATATATATATATATATATATA
>CAEFZY010019363.1:0-11822 GCA_903066815.1 Brachyrhaphis roseni | reverse complement strand
CCAGCAGGGGGAGTGCCTCTCTGAACTCCAACCTTCAAACACTTTGACTCACCCCTCCGCCCTCTCTCTCCTCCTAAGTGAGGGTGAAGATGGTGGGGATAAAGTAAATTGATTATTTAGCCTAAATAATCTAAATTGGTTAAGCTTAATGAAAAATTAATTCTTTACAGTAAAAAACACAAGATGACAAGAGCATTATAAATGATCTTATCATCATATTATTCTTCCATGATGACAGGTGAAGCTCTGCCTCGCCTTCCTTCCCTGACCACATATACAGCTATTAACGTCTAAACTACTGGCAAAAAAAGTGAGTACACCCCTGCAAGTGTCCGTAAGTTTCAACATTTGTCAATATTATCCTGTTTCAAAGTTTCATTGAGTTAACGGAATTATTCTATCATGGGGTTACGCGGCTATGGATTGGATGACATGTGAAAGTATCCTCTTTTTGCCCTTCAATGTTGTACGCATGCGCAAAATTTTCGTATGTAAACAATAACATGCAGGGGGTTTTATGATTTTGATTAAGTCAGCACCTCACCAGCCATGAACCAAACCGCACGTCACTGATATATATATATATATATATATATATGTATATATGTATATATATATATATATATACCCCTCCCGCACCCCTCCCATATATATATATGGGAGGGGTGCGGGCGTGTGTGTACAGTAACATTTTACAGTCCAATAGGTGGCGGTATAGATGCTTTCCCTGGTTACCAACCACCACAAAAATATAAACGAAGAAGAAAACCCTCCCCTGTTTAGGTTGTGGGCGGAGCAATATCTGCGGCTGCGCGGAGTCGTAGCTCCAGTAGTCCAAGTAATATGACTGGCGGGAAGAGCTGCAGCAGCAACAAGGACTCGGAGCCCAGCATGGACGTGAACGTGGATTCCAGCCGGACGGAGAGCGAGCGGGGAGACCTGGACAGCAGCGTTCCCGTTGCGTGCTCGTACAACGGCAGCGGCGGGGAGGAGGACGAGGCGGAGGGCCTGGGCAGGCCCCGAGAAGCCGGGGGCTCGAGTGACCAGCTCACACCGGTTGAAGGCGCCGAGATAGGCATCGGCAAGGAGCAAGAAGTGTCGGTGGAAATTGGAGAGACGTATTTGTGTCAAAGAACCGATAAAACATGGCGTAAGTGAAAACACGCTTTAATTCCATCTCTGATTTAGTTTTGATGAAAATCTTTCATTGTTTGAGACAGAAATATGTAAAACGAAAATAATATATTTATATAGCTATTATGTTATCCGAAGCTAGAGATGTTTCAGCTTTTATAGAATCATCGCTCTGTACAATAAGCTTATTTCAAACATATAACGGTTTGGATATTAGTTGGTGACGAATAAAAAATGGCTTTGTTGAAATAAATTGTTTTTGTTTATGAGGCCGAAGTTGGCGTCCGATTCGTAGTCTCACTGAAGAGTTAATGAGCTGCTTCTAATAAATCTGAACAATAAAGCTGCAAAAAGATTTATAATGGTGCTTAGTTATAGAGTGAGGGGTAACTAAATTTAATAACAATACCTAATAACTATTTACATGTGTAAATGTCCCATTAATTGAATGTCAATTTTACCACTGAATTAAATATATCAAGAAATTTTGGAATATGAAAATAAATAATTAAATATTCCTTCAGATAATCAAATCTATCTATTTAATTAATGGATTTAAATATCAAAGTGACCTTCTTAAAGAAAACCTTTATTTATTTCATTTATGGAGTGTGTCCAGGTGTATCCAGGTGTGGGGAGTGTCTAATGTTCTCTGATGTTGCTCCTGACTGAGTGTGTTGCTTTGTAGACATGGCCGAGGTGATCCAGTCCCGCCTCAACGAGCAGGAGGCCCGGGAGGAGTTCTATGTCCACTATGTAGGATGTGAGTATCTGAGCAGAACCAGCGCCATCACCTGTCCTTCAGAGGGACTGAGAGTTTGACGTTTGGACTGCAGTTAACCGGCGCCTGGACGAGTGGGTGGGGAAGAACCGGCTGGCGCTCACCAAGACGGTGAAGGACGCCGTGAGGAAAAACTCTGAGGTTGGAGGAGTCGGAGACCTCGGTGATCAGCCTGAGAGGAAGATCACGCGCAACCAGAAGAGGAAGCATGATGAGATCAACCATGTGCAGAAGGTGGCGCCTCTTGCTGTCTGCAGAGATGCCAGTTTCGGTTTCACCTAACACAAATTTTCTCTCCACCCAGACCTACGCCGAGATGGACCCGACTACAGCTGCTCTGGAGAAGGAGCATGAGGCGGTGCGTACCTCCCACTACCTGTGCTGCCCCGATAAACTGCTAGGGTGGAGGTCTCCTCCTCACTCCTCCGTCTCCTCAGATCACCAAGGTGAAGTACGTGGATAAGATCCAGATCGGGAACTTTGAGATCGATGCCTGGTACTTCTCTCCGTTCCCAGAGGATTATGGGAAGCAGCCCAAGCTCTGGATCTGCGAGTTCTGCCTGAAGTACATGAAGTACGAGAAAACGTTCAGACACCACCTGGTGAGTCTAGCCGTTGCTTTGACCCTGGTCACATGACCCTGTTGGGGTCAAAGCAAGTCCAGCCTGGAGAAGCTGCAGTTTCCTCAGCAGAGCTGACCTTTGACCTTCTCCTCCTCAGTCTCACTGCCAGTGGAGGCAGCCTCCAGGGAAGGAGATCTACCGCAGGAGCAACATCTCCGTCTACGAGGTGGACGGCCGAGACCACAAGGTGAGCTCGTCCTCTGGTGGTCGTCCTGGGGACGGCGGTGTCTTACTGGACTGTTGTCCTCAGATCTACTGCCAGAACCTGTGCCTGCTGGCCAAGTTGTTCCTGGACCATAAGACGCTTTACTTTGATGTGGAGCCGTTCATCTTCTACATCCTGACCGAAGTCACCAAGCAGGGAGCGCACATCGTCGGCTATTTCTCCAAGGTACGCCGCTGCAGCAAACAATTGATTTAATGAATAAAATCAGAATTATGAAATAACCAACGGTCAGCCGGTTTAAGATTCACCACGCCAAACTGAAGGCTCTACAGGGGTTCTGGTACCAATTGGTCCAGTGGTTCTGCTCAGGTCTTTGAATCATTAAGAAACCATTATGGTAATAATCAGGTCTGATTGTTTTGTTTCTGCAGGAAAAAGAATCTCCAGATGGGAACAACGTGGCGTGTATTCTGACGCTGCCGCCGTACCAACGCAGAGGCTACGGGAAGTTCCTCATAGCTTTCAGTGAGTCAGGGGTCAAGGTCAGAGCTGGCTTTAGGGTTCTGTCTACCTGAACCGTTGGTGCTACAGAACCTCCCTAATAGTAAAATATATTAACAATTTAATCCGCTTAACTTCTTTACCTCAGAAATGTAAAGGTTATAGTTCTGAAGATTTTATGGATCTTAAATTAATTTCATAACGATCAACAAATCCAACCAGGAAATTGAGACTACTGACCTGATGCTAGCATTGCTACTGTTAGCGCTGCTACTGTTAGCACTGCTACATTTAACTGGAGTCCTGTCTCCAACCATCTGCTCTGGGTCAAAGGTCGGTGTAGCATTAATGACATCAGGTCAACCTGCTGCTGATCTGCTCCACTCTGGAAGGAAAAGAATATTAACATGAAACATTGATGTTGAGGTTTAGCTTCACCCATCACAGAACCCACCTTTGGTTTTGGGTCCATTGAGGGCCGGGTAGGACTTTACCCTCTGGTTCTGATTGGTTCTGGTTCTGGTTCTGCAGGCTACGAGCTGTCCAAGCTAGAGAATGCAGTCGGCTCGCCGGAGAAGCCGCTGTCGGATTTGGGCAAGCTGAGCTACCGGAGCTACTGGTCCTGGGTGCTGCTGGAGATCCTGCGGGACTTCAGGGGGACGCTGTCCATCAAGGACCTCAGGTCGGTCCAGCACCGGGAGGGGGGTCCAAGACGCAGCGCGGATACCGTCTTTGTGCAGACTCAGACTTTCAGAAAGTTAGCACACCCTCAGAGGAGCTCAAATTAGAGAGGATCACATGACCGGCTTTTTATTGCGATTTAATATTTACATTTAAAATAGTTTCAGTTCTGGTCCGAGCGACCCGGTTCCCGGCAGAACCAGAACCGGCTGACCCGCTGCTGTCTTCCAGCCAGATGACCAGCATCACTCAGAGTGACATCATCAGCACGCTGCAGTCGCTCAACATGGTGAAGTACTGGAAGGGGCAACACGTCATCTGCGTCACGCCCAAACTAGTGGAGGAGCATCTGAAGAGCGCCCAGTACAAGAAGCCGCCCATCACAGGTGAGCCGGAGGGGTGGGAGACTAAGACGGGACGGGACGGCCCCCTACAGGAAAACTACCCTCTGACCTTCACAATAAGAGCATAGACAGTGTCTGCTGGGAGAAACGCGTAGAAACATCTAGATGTTTCTACGCATTTCTAGACCTGATGGCGTCCAGCAGGCGGACACCTTGTCCTCTCTGTCTGTCAAGCAGGGACATGGACAGACAGTAAAATGTCTTCAACGGTTTCCTGTCTCTGATGTCCTCTGTCTGTCCACAGTGGACACCATGTGTCTCAAGTGGGCGCCTCCCAAGAACAAACAGGCCAAGCTGTCCAAGAAGTGAGGAAGAGGAGCTGCTCGTCTTCATCACCCGGACTGTAAATAAATGTTAATAATCTGTTAATATTTTCATAGAATAAATGTCCTCAGGTAAAACTCGGTTCTGGTTCCTTCAAGCTTCAGAATAAAAGTTCTTTCTTCATTTATTGACGCATTTCAGATGAAAATTTAATGTTTTTCTTCACATTAATTATTAAAAGCTGGAAATTAAAAAAAAACTTTCTGCAGTTTGGAACCAGAATTATAACGCAACATCCAGAGAGACAAAAACCCAGAGGTCCGGTTACAGCAAAACACCCAGAACCGGACCGACAGAACTGGACCAGGACCCGTTTGGTCGATGGCTTCTCAGCAGGTTTTGCAGGGAAGCATCTAGAACCGGACCAGACCTCCAGAACCGGACCCTGGAACACCTCCCTCCGGTGATGAAGGTGCAGCGGCGTCGGCCATCTTGGATCCCAACATGGAGGCCTTCTTCACCAGGCAGATCTCTGGTTTAAAACTTAAACATTTGAAATGTTTTAAGTTCATTTAAAAATCTCCTGTTCGTCATTAATAACTGGTAATGTCCAGCAGGGGGCGCTCTAGGCTGTACCTGAGCTTCCTGCAAAAGTATTAGCACCCTTTAAACATTTGATTTTATTGTTCTGGGTTTTATGTGGCAGAATTGCACAAAGAATACATAAAATGTGAAGGAAAATGATTCCTGGTTGTACATTATAGAATCTGAAAAGTGTGGTGTGCATTTGTATTCTGCCATGATTCTGCAGCTGCTCTGAATAATGACTGAAATGTAGCTGTGGGAGGTCAGAGGTCAGGGTTTGATCTTTTGGGTCATAAATCATGTTGGGAGTTTTTTTGTTTGTTTGTTTTTTGCCCCTCCAGGGGGCTTTTTGTGGGCTCTAGTGTCCCTTATATGACAGTAGGCTGAAAGGAAGGGGGGAAGACGTGTGGAAAATATTGTCAGGTCTGGGAATCTAACCTGCAACGGCTGCGTCGAGGACTCAAGGCGTCCAAACATGGGTCGGGCTATCCCCTACGCCACCACAGCATGCCATGTCGGGAGTTTAAAACATTAACATGATGGTTCGGATATTATTCTGGTTTTATAGTAAACTGGTTTCAGCATAAGCCAGTCGGCTCAGAACCGGTTATGTGATCTGGACCATTTGGTTTCTACTAGGTAAAGGTCAAACTCCAGAGTTATCAGACTCATAATTAGTTTATTCAGAATAATTACTTCTTTCTTTTTTACCCCACCAGGGGGTCTTTGTGGGTTCTAGTGTCCCTTATCTGAAAGCAGGCTGACAGGAAAGGGGCAAGGAGAGATGAGATTGAATGAATCTCATCTCATCCAATTCCCGGACCGTCGCTGGTCCTGGAATCAAACCCGTGACGGCCGCATTGAGGACTCAAGGCCTCCAAACATGGGTTGCGCTATCCCCTACACCACCACAGCACACCCCCAGAATAATTACATGCTTACAAGAATCGCGACCCAGTTAAAGGTTCAAAGTCAGAAGATTACATATAACAACCGGGGAGAAACACAGATGATGATGTCATGACTCTGAAAGCCTCTGATTGGTTCAGTTACGAAATCTGTAGCTGCTGCTTCCTTGTGTGACATCATGGAAAACACGAAACATCCCAGAGATCAGAACCAGAACCCTCGAAGCCGGTCCGGGTGCAGAAGCACAAAGGTTGCCAGTTACCTGCTACTGGTTACCAGTTACTGGTTAACTGGTTTCTAGTTGAAATCATTTCAGCTGCAGCTCCTTGTTCCCAAGAGAAAAGAGATTTTTAATCTGAATAGTTTTTTGTATCCTGTAAAATAAATTAAAATATTAATTAAAACCCGGTCCTCCAGCGCCTCCTGCTGGTCCAGAAAAACGGATAAAACCTGGAGCGGGTCGTTTCAAGAGGATCAGGATTTGGACTCCTTTTATTCAAACTTTCTTTTCCTAATGATTTATTTGATAGCATCTTTTTTTATTTTTCATGACCTGGATAATTTATTCTCTCTTTAATCAGGATTTACTTTAATAGTTTAAACTCCACTAATTCATAATTCTGCCAGGAAAAATGAGTAAAAGAAGCTTGAAGGAAATAAAGTTTTACTGCGTAAACTTCTGACTTTAGTAGAAATAATTATTTCTCTGCAGGTGGAAACGCCTGATTTTAGCCAATGAAAGTTGCTGTTTTTATGTAATGATGTGACATGAAGGTGAAGTTTGGTCTGAAATGATCCTGTGAGGTAAAAAGTCTTCAGATGCTGACCTGTGATTTACGCACAAACACTCGGTGTGATGAGATATAATCAGCTTTATTGTCTGATGTTCTGAACAAAGAACAGTTTGTTCATCAGCCGTGTTGAACCAGTTCAGCTGGTTGGTTCAGTTGGTCACAGATGAACTGGTTTTCATGCAGATCAGATCATCTGGATGAATCATCAGGAAAATGCTTTTGCTTTCAGAGCTTCGGCTCAAACATGGAAAGATGTTTGATTTGTTACCAGAAACCAGAGAAGTCGGGTCTTTTCCCTTCATGCCTTGGTTCTGTACCGGTACTCGGCTCTCATTCGTCCTCTTTTCAGAACCGTTCTTTATAGTCGGTTGCTAAACCGGCCTGGTTCCCAGAACCGGAAACTCAGACGCTCGGCTTTTCCTTCATGAATCATCGTCAGATGTTTTCACACAGAGCAGAAAAAAAACACGTAACTAGAACATGAGAGGGTATCTGTCAGTCGGGTTTAATTAGTAACTGCTGACTGAGCAGGCGGCCATGTTTCTTCATGCTCTAAGTGTGTGTGTGTAATGAGCAAGATTTCTCTCAGTGAATGACGTTGCGGTTCTGCAGCATCAAAATGCTGCGTCACTCTGACTGACACTCAGAAGCTAAAATTCAAACTTGTTTGTTTTTCTTGTCTTTCGCCTCTAGCTGGTTTTCATTCAGGTTTGTTCTGAATTTCTCATTTATTTTTGCTTTCGTTCTAACATCTTCCCTCCCTGCAGCATGAAGCTGCCACCACCATGTTCTGGGTTCCCCAGTGAACTTGCTAGACCCGATGGACATCCAGCGCTCCCTGATGGTTCTTGACTTCAAATGTTTATAAGTTGACAAAAAATGTGAAAATATCACTTGATAATTATTTTATCGGAAGATTAATACCTGAAAACCATCTATAAAGTCTTAAGAAAGGCAAACATTAAAAGAACTAAAATAAACGTATTTCATTGGGAGAAACTCTGCATGTTCTGCTGCAGCATTTTAAATAACGAATCGTTCAGCTGGTCTGAGATCAGTCGATCACATTTAGACTCGCCTACGTTTCACCCCCGTCTGGTGTGTAAATGAAGCTGAGAGGCAGGTGTGTTTAACCTGTCATAAAATCACATACAGGCCAACATGTAGTCTGGAGCTCAAGGGAAGTACGACTGCAGAAAGGAAGTGGCGGAGGCGTGTGCTGGGAGGAGGGACAGGTGAGGGCGTGTTGTTGGCCAGGTGTTCTTAAGGCTGCAGCAGAGCAGCCCACGCTAACTTCCAGAGATGGCGCTCTACAAGGCGATCTGCGTGGCGGCGCTGCTGACTCTGTTTACTCAAGGTAGGAATCTCACCTGCATCGGCTCCACCAATCAGCTTCATCTGTAACAACATGACAGAAAACAGAGTTTAATCATCTTCAAATGATTCTGATTTTATCAAACAGAAATTATTTTCCTGGTTACAAATAAGTTAAAGTTTTTTCCCACTGAATGAATTTTCCATCCACAAACATATAGAAAAACAATTTTCTGGTTTCTAAATTTGGTTGGAGCTAAAATTTAGATTTTGTGTAAAAATGTAGTTTTTAACTAGCAGCTCTTTGCATAACAGAGAAAAAAATGTTTTTGCTAAAATTTATCTGAAATTGCATCAGAAGTCCCTGAAAGAGTCTGAAAAAATTTTTCTCTGACCTAAAATTAGAATAAAAATCATCTGTTGGTATTAAGATTATTAAACTGTTTGGATTTTCTTTATGTTCAGTTTTTTTGTTGCTGCTTTACTTTCTATTTTATTTGAACTTTTGATCATATTAGTTGTATATTGAAATGTTTTACTTGCTTAAATTTTTGTTCTTTGCTTTACAAATAAAGTCGGATTGGCTGCTTTTTATTTTAACATGAATGTGAAGATAAATCATATTTATAAATGAGCAGAGATTGATTTAGTCAGAATATGAGAGTTTCTGCTGTTTTTGACATTTAAAGCTGAAGAAGAAACTCCAGGTGTTTAGTGAACATTTGTCACCATGAAGCTTATTACGCTCTAAATACAAAACTGTTTAAAAAATGTTTTACCAAGAACAGACGAGAGACCAGCTGACAGATTCAAAGTCAGATATAAAACCAGTTCTGTTGGTCTGGCAGGAACTGGTTTCTATTTATGAACCAAATGACTAAAACAAATATTTTTCCTAGAACTAGTTCAGACTGTTCCTCACACAAGGAAACATTCCTGAGTTTAATCTTAAGTCAAACAGGTTAAACCTTCAAAGATGCTGCAACTGAACAAAATGGAAAGACATCAACAATAACAAAGATGATTAGTGATTAATTAATGATTAACCATTAATCTGGGAATGCTAGCAGCAGTTAATGTTAAAATACATAATTTACTTCAATATTCAGCACCACAATCAGCCTCAGCTGAGATCATTCTTTCACTTCACTTTGAATTGATGATTAATTAGATCCATTACTTTATTATTATTAGTTTATTTTTCTAAAGATTAAAGTAAAAATAAATTGATTCTAAAGACCATTAGTATGGCTAAAAAGTGAAATTTAAATGCAAAAGAAATTGAAGTAGATTAAAGGTTTAACTTTTATCAGAAGTTTATTGTTGGAAAAGGAGCCACCATGAGGGTCTGATCAGCCAATAGGAAGAGAGCCAATAGATAAATCTATACTATTCTAGTCAGAAGAATAGATCATGTAATGTTTATGTTTATCACATTGGTTAGAGTCAAACTGTTGCTGTAGATAAAAGTGAAGGATGATTTTAGATTTGGTCACAAAATCAACATTTAAAACCAATCATTAAGGACTTTTGTTAAAGTTTTTAGCGCTTTCTGAAGGCTAAAGTCTAAACAAGTTCATGTCCAGGATGTGTGGGGTCTGCAGAGATGCTAGCTGACCTTGTCCTGACCTTTGACCTGTGTGTCCTGGATGGATCCGAGCGGTGGAGTCATGTCTGAACCTCACTGAGGTCCAGTCGTTAGTGCCTAGAGGGACAGAAAGAGAGTGGAGAGGACCCAGCCCTGGGGCCCGACGGTCCTGAAGGTTTTGGTTCCCAGACTCACCTGCTGCTAGTTTGAAGTTTCTTGGTGGATCTTAAGGTTCTATTAACTGCAAGGGAATCTCCAGACATCCATCATCCTCCACAGAGGAAAACATCTCAGATATCCCACCAGATTCAGCCCAAGGTCAAAGGTCAGAGCATAAAGCTCAGAGAAATGACCAAAGCCTCTACAAGCCTTAGTTAGAGGGTTAAAAGTCAAAGTTAATCCATCCAATGTCTCCACCTTCTGACGTGTTTGCGAGTTAAAAACATCCTGAACGTTCAGCAGCACAACGTTCTTCCGTCGTATTGAAGATACTGAACTGCCTGACTGGGTCGGGTAACGGGCCATGACCCAGTCCAGGCTTCGATGGGTCTTTGGTTCTCCAGGAACCGGTACCAGAATTTCTTTAAAGCCAAGTTCAGATCAATCGTGTTGAGTTCACAATAAAATTACTGTAGGAACAATTACTTAAAAATAACTCCCTTTCATTTTTCAGAATCTTCTTCTCAGATTTCAGGTAGGAAATATTTTCTCCGAGTTCCTCCATCCTAACTTTCCTGTCTGGGTCTTCTTGGTGTTTTCTGATCGATTCCTTCAAGTGAAACCAGATCTGAACTTGACATTCATGCAGAGGCGACTAAGCTAAGACCATCAATACTTTCACGTTAAATGTGTTAAACCAAGAAAATACTCAAGAAAAATTGTATTTGGTACCAAAGCTACTGATGTACTGGGTTACTGTGTAACTCAGAAAAAATATTACATGATCTTTAGGTTCTTGTGAATAAAAAAATATCACATCAATATTAAATAACAAATTCAGGCAGAAGAAACTAATCTCAGTTCATCACAACTGAGATGACTTTGAACCCAGTACTTCCAGTAAATGTCTGGTACATCACTGGTTTGGACATCCTGGTTCTTCATTCAGTGCAGTAACTCCAGGTTGGTGGAGGAGTCAGACATTGGACTCAAGCAGAATTAAAAAGTAGATTACAGTAAATGTGCTCCATTTATTTTGAAAGGTTCCTTGTAAACATACATAGTCACTCGGCTCTGCATTCATGTCAGGTTGTCAGGACATTTCAGTCGATTTCGGACTGTCCTGGTCTGCAGATCCTCCAGAAGTGATGAGATGTCCATGTGTCCTCAGGTTGTGGTCAACCAGCACTAAACACCAGGATTGTTGGAGGAGCGGTGGCTCCTGAAGGGTCGTGGCCCTGGCAGGTCAGTCTGCACGGCTCCTCGGGTCACTTCTGTGGAGGATCTCTGATAAACAACCTGTGGGTTCTGACCGCAGCTCACTGCGTCCCAAGGTAAGCAATCTAATCCGTCTGATCTAAGCAGGAGTCTTCTGTCTGTAAAAAACAACTTTACTGTTCAAACTGGTTTCCCAGATAGCAAAATATGACAGAATCAACATTGAAGCAACGTTAAAGACTGACATTGAAACAAAATAGGGTGAGGGTTAGCTCACATGTTGAAACAACGTTATTGTTTCAACCATAACTGACACCTTATCAATGTTGATTTAACCATCATCTGATTGTGGAGCTACAGGCACATTTGTGTTGATTTATATTGAATGAAAGTTAAGGAATGAATGTTGATTCATGTACATTTTTAGGTCTACACCATAACATACCATAAAAAGTTTCTTCACTGGTGCAAAACACTATTTTATTGGCAGATGATGGGTAATATGTTATTCATAATTATCTTAAATCACCATATTTCCAAAAATGTGTGAACAAAAACTAAAAAAATAACATGGCATTAATCTCACATTTTATTTAAGAAAACAGGAATAGATCTGTAAACATATTTGACAGTCAGAACATCAGTCTGTCCTCCATGAAGAACAGCCTCCAGGAGGTTCAGCTTGTTCTGGATGAACCAGG